>JAWZXG010000074.1:0-32626 GCA_037178625.1 Skeletonema tropicum
TCAGGGAGTCCAATAATCAAATCATTCTTCATATATCATTGAGGATGGACTTTGAAACAAGCCCCACACTGCCGGCACTAAGAAAATCCTTTTGTTTTTTACTAATGGTGCCAACTTCCACAAACCTCTCCAACTCAGTCAGGACAGTAACACCACCAGTCTTATTGTTCCCTGTAGATTTGATGGCATTAGCCACAACGGTATTGTAGGCTGATTGTTAGGTGGTACCTGCATTGGCTGTCTCTGATTCTGGAGGGGTACTTGCCGTGGCCTTCTGCTTCTTGGTGGGATGCTCTTCTGATGCCCATAGAAGCATTGTCTTCTCCAAAGGTGTTGGCGGGTAGAATTGTATGCCCACTGCGAGCAAGTTCCTCCTCGTAAGATAGATCTCGGGCGGTGTAACCGGAACTCGGTCATGCTGCCCTTTCTCATCGATCGTGACGTGAACAACGTTTTCCGACGGAGCTCGTGCTCAATATTATTGCGGAGAATTTTTGTCATTCTAGTTGCAACACTTTCATTTTTCATATTTCTCAAGTGGGGGAAGATGTAGGGCGCTTTGAGAGCACTAACATTGTCACGGCGGAGACCACCAAATAGATAGAAGACGGCAAGTGAGCAGAATGGGCATAGCCGGTAGAGAATAGGTCACAGAACACGAGCATACACTGACGCTCAGTCTGCTTGATGATATTCCAGTCGAAATCGGGGGCTTGGAAGTATGAATCCCAAGTTCCCTCATCATAACGGGCCTGATTGTGCTCCCCACCTCTTGCAACAGCAACTCGGTTCAAGTTGAATTCAGCAAGCCTACCTATTGGCGGAGTCGTAGTTTTCGACACTTTTGACGATGGACTGTGCAACCGAATTAGCATCTACACGCTCCGTCTCCAAATATTTCGCCCTTTCAACCGTTAAGCTGAATGCTAGATTACTGTAGAGAGGCAAATCAAAGATATAGTGTCCATCAACCATTGTAGATATATTATCTCCTGCCATCCTGCCATACAAGCTCCTTTTGCTTTTGTCGCTAGGTCTCGGCGGCATGTCACACCCTGCCGACGTGCCACCCACACCACACGTGATTTCCAGTACTATTATGACGCCCAATTACTTCTACAGGCCAATAAATCGAGCGACTACCTGCCATGGACTGCGAAAGAATGCGTCGCTTGGATCTTCAACCTATTAAATCATCATGAGCGTGCATGAGATATCAACCTGGGACAAGTTTGGGCAGAAACGGGACAAGTTTGGGCAGAAACGGGACAAGTTTGGGCAGAAACGGGAATATGGAAACACAGCAGCACAGGTAGGTACCATAGGCACCGAGCACCGAGCGATGTAGCATCACACAACGTTGTATCATTGTCTCATAAGAGAGGCAACTGAGGGTGGACGGTGGACATTCATTCTGCCGCTGATAGCAATGACTCTCAAAAACAGAGTGCTGATGGAATGAATCAACAATGGAGGAGGAGGGCTGGAGATTCAACCAGAACCAGGCGGGCGGGGCAAATACACATTACATCCGTCATCCTCATCAACACTGCAATTTTATCATCGTCTTGCCTCATAACTCATAACGTAACTGCCATCCCAAGCATCGATTTACGTGACGGGCTGTATAGTAAGGATGGAAAGATCTGCATTATGTGGAAGCGCCAATGAACTCAAGGAAGCGTTTTGGGACATTCAATAAATGCTGTGACTAGTTTATCTTTGATCTTCTTACCGCAGAAGGAAGTGCCAAGTCATTATGGCTAGTTATCTAGTGGGCAACAAATTGGGATTCATATTTTCCAAAATAACAATTGGTCAACTTGCATTGGGACTCTCTCGACATGACAATACCGTTGTTCTGCAGGATTACCAGTAGAATCCGACTCGATACGGAAGGTGGAAGGTGGCGACTGCAAGCGCTTGGATTATCGTGGATGCGATCAACCAGTGTTACTTTCAGTTTGTGTCGTTGGAAGTGGTGTAGTGGGTGCAGAGGATGGAAATGTAGCTATCGAAATTGGGCAGCAGCATCAAGGAGAGGCCTAGGTGATTGGTCATCCTGGTTGAGTTTGCAAGTAATTCCTCTTGGCAGTTCTGGTGACTTTGTTAGTTTATGCGCCATGGTCATGACTGAATCATGATTCGTATATTCACTCGTCATGCATCATTGGCTGCATTTTCAGAAGTGTAAAGTCTTTCAATGATGCCGTTACTGAAGCCAAGGCTGTCCGTTCCACTGGCCCCTCGGCAGCGGAGATTGCCAAACTTCCCAAGTGGGAAATGAATAGAAATGAATGCATGCATGGAGGGGGAGTACTTAGAAGTCAAAGTAAAGTAAATTCAAGTACTCGTAGATATCCATCCTATTACTAGAGCAATAATACACGTGCCACAGCCAGGTCCAGCAAGCAATATCACAGAGTGATTGCTGTCCACTTTGAACTATTACATAGGAGTAACAATTAACTACGTACTAGAACTTCTCCGAGAAAATACATCACGGAGTGATTGCTGTCCACTTTGAATTCCAATCTCACGAAGAATTTTGTTCTTAGTCTCTAAATCACTCATACCATCGTCTTTCCGTTTCTTCATAACTTTTGAATTCTCTCGGCAAGACTGTGAATACTTGATGTTGCCTTGCTTCTTTTGTCGCTTTGATGAAGCTGTGCTTGCACTTCAAGGTCGACAACCTGCGATTGATATCATTATCGAGATCGGTCGGCTCCAAATTGCACAACTCCTTCCACTGCTCGGCAGTGATGACCATGGCAGTAGCAGTCACTCCCCTGCAATACCTAGCCCCTTCAGACCCCAGGGAATTATAATCAGGGAGTCCAATAATCAAATCATTCTTCATATATCATTGAGGATGGACTTTGAAACAAGCCCCACACTGCCGGCACTAAGAAAATCCTTTTGTTTTTTACTAATGGTGCCAACTTCCACAAACCTCTCCAACTCAGTCAGGACAGTAACACCACCAGTCTTATTGTTCCCTGTAGATTTGATGGCATTAGCCACAACGGTATTGTAGGCTGATTGTTAGGTGGTACCTGCATTGGCTGTCTCTGATTCTGGAGGGGTACTTGCCGTGGCCTTCTGCTTCTTGGTGGGATGCTCTTCTGATGCCCATAGAAGCATTGTCTTCTCCAAAGGTGTTGGCGGGTAGAATTGTATGCCCACTGCGAGCAAGTTCCTCCTCGTAAGATAGATCTCGGGCGGTGTAACCGGAACTCGGTCATGCTGCCCTTTCTCATCGATCGTGACGTGAACAACGTTTTCCGACGGAGCTCGTGCTCAATATTATTGCGGAGAATTTTTGTCATTCTAGTTGCAACACTTTCATTTTTCATATTTCTCAAGTGGGGGAAGATGTAGGGCGCTTTGAGAGCACTAACATTGTCACGGCGGAGACCACCAAATAGATAGAAGACGGCAAGTGAGCAGAATGGGCATAGCCGGTAGAGAATAGGTCACAGAACACGAGCATACACTGACGCTCAGTCTGCTTGATGATATTCCAGTCGAAATCGGGGGCTTGGAAGTATGAATCCCAAGTTCCCTCATCATAACGGGCCTGATTGTGCTCCCCACCTCTTGCAACAGCAACTCGGTTCAAGTTGAATTCAGCAAGCCTACCTATTGGCGGAGTCGTAGTTTTCGACACTTTTGACGATGGACTGTGCAACCGAATTAGCATCTACACGCTCCGTCTCCAAATATTTCGCCCTTTCAACCGTTAAGCTGAATGCTAGATTACTGTAGAGAGGCAAATCAAAGATATAGTGTCCATCAACCATTGTAGATATATTATCTCCTGCCATCCTGCCATACAAGCTCCTTTTGTCGCTAGGTCTCGGCGGCATGTCACACCCTGCCGACGTGCCACCCACACCACACGTGATTTCCAGTACTATTATGACGCCCAATTACTTCTACAGGCCAATAAATCGAGCGACTACCTGCCATGGACTGCGAAAGAATGCGTCGCTTGGATCTTCAACCTATTAAATCATCATGAGCGTGCATGAGATATCAACCTGGGACAAGTTTGGGCAGAAACGGGACAAGTTTGGGCAGAAACGGGACAAGTTTGGGCAGAAACGGGACAAGTTTGGGCAGAAACGGGAATATGGAAACACAGCAGCACAGGTACATAGGTACCATAGGCACCGAGCACCGAGCGATGTAGCATCACACAACGTTGTATCATTGTCTCATAAGAGAGGCAACTGAGGGTGGACGGTGGACATTCATTCTGCCGCTGATAGCAATGACTCTCAAAAACAGAGTGCTGATGGAATGAATCAACAATGGAGGAGGAGGGCTGGAGATTCAACCAGAACCAGGCGGGCGGGGCAAATACACATTACATCCGTCATCCTCATCAACACTGCAATTTTATCATCGTCTTGCCTCATAACTCATAACGTAACTGCCATCCCAAGCATCGATTTACGTGACGGGCTGTATAGTAAGGATGGAAAGATCTGCATTATGTGGAAGCGCCAATGAACTCAAGGAAGCGTTTTGGGACATTCAATAAATGCTGTGACTAGTTTATCTTTGATCTTCTTACCGCAGAAGGAAGTGCCAAGTCATTATGGCTAGTTATCTAGTGGGCAACAAATTGGGATTCATATTTTCCAAAATAACAATTGGTCAACTTGCATTGGGACTCTCTCGACATGACAATACCGTTGTTCTGCAGGATTACCAGTAGAATCCGACTCGATACGGAAGGTGGAAGGTGGCGACTGCAAGCGCTTGGATTATCGTGGATGCGATCAACCAGTGTTACTTTCAGTTTGTGTCGTTGGAAGTGGTGTAGTGGGCTGGGTGCAGAGGATGGAAATGTAGCTATCGAAATTGGGCAGCAGCATCAAGGAGAGGCCTAGGTGATTGGTCATCCTGGTTGAGTTTGCAAGTAATTCCTCTTGGCAGTTCTGGTGACTTTGTTAGTTTATGCGCCATGGTCATGACTGAATCATGATTCGTATATTCACTCGTCATGCATCATTGGCTGCATTTTCAGAAGTGTAAAGTCTTTCAATGATGCCGTTACTGAAGCCAAGGCTGTCCGTTCCACTGGCCCCTCGGCAGCGGAGATTGCCAAACTTCCCAAGTGGGAAATGAATAGAAATGAATGCATGCATGGAGGGGGAGTACTTAGAAGTCAAAGTAAAGTAAATTCAAGTACTCGTAGATATCCATCCTATTACTAGAGCAATAATACACGTGCCACAGCCAGGTCCAGCAAGCAATATCACAGAGTGATTGCTGTCCACTTTGAACTATTACATAGGAGTAACAATTAACTACGTACTAGAACTTCTCCGAGAAAATACATCACGGAGTGATTGCTGTCCACTTTGAATTCCAATCTCACGAAGAATTTTGTTCTTAGTCTCTAAATCACTCATACCATCGTCTTTCCGTTTCTTCATAACTTTTGAATTCTCTCGGCAAGACTGTGAATACTTGATGTTGCCTTGCTTCTTTTGTCGCTTTGATGAAGCTGTGCTTGCACTTCAAGGTCGACAACCTGCGATTGATATCATTATCGAGATCGGTCGGCTCCAAATTGCACAACTCCTTCCACTGCTCGGCAGTGATGACCATGGCAGTAGCAGTCACTCCCCTGCAATACCTAGCCCCTTCAGACCCCAGGGAATTATAATCAGGGAGTCCAATAATCAAATCATTCTTCATATATCATTGAGGATGGACTTTGAAACAAGCCCCACACTGCCGGCACTAAGAAAATCCTTTTGTTTTTTACTAATGGTGCCAACTTCCACAAACCTCTCCAACTCAGTCAGGACAGTAACACCACCAGTCTTATTGTTCCCTGTAGATTTGATGGCATTAGCCACAACGGTATTGTAGGCTGATTGTTAGGTGGTACCTGCATTGGCTGTCTCTGATTCTGGAGGGGTACTTGCCGTGGCCTTCTGCTTCTTGGTGGGATGCTCTTCTGATGCCCATAGAAGCATTGTCTTCTCCAAAGGTGTTGGCGGGTAGAATTGTATGCCCACTGCGAGCAAGTTCCTCCTCGTAAGATAGATCTCGGGCGGTGTAACCGGAACTCGGTCATGCTGCCCTTTCTCATCGATCGTGACGTGAACAACGTTTTCCGACGGAGCTCGTGCTCAATATTATTGCGGAGAATTTTTGTCATTCTAGTTGCAACACTTTCATTTTTCATATTTCTCAAGTGGGGGAAGATGTAGGGCGCTTTGAGAGCACTAACATTGTCACGGCGGAGACCACCAAATAGATAGAAGACGGCAAGTGAGCAGAATGGGCATAGCCGGTAGAGAATAGGTCACAGAACACGAGCATACACTGACGCTCAGTCTGCTTGATGATATTCCAGTCGAAATCGGGGGCTTGGAAGTATGAATCCCAAGTTCCCTCATCATAACGGGCCTGATTGTGCTCCCCACCTCTTGCAACAGCAACTCGGTTCAAGTTGAATTCAGCAAGCCTACCTATTGGCGGAGTCGTAGTTTTCGACACTTTTGACGATGGACTGTGCAACCGAATTAGCATCTACACGCTCCGTCTCCAAATATTTCGCCCTTTCAACCGTTAAGCTGAATGCTAGATTACTGTAGAGAGGCAAATCAAAGATATAGTGTCCATCAACGTCCATTGTAGATATATTATCTCCTGCCATCCTGCCATACAAGCTCCTTTTGTCGCTAGGTCTCGGCGGCATGTCACACCCTGCCGACGTGCCACCCACACCACACGTGATTTCCAGTACTATTATGACGCCCAATTACTTCTACAGGCCAATAAATCGAGCGACTACCTGCCATGGACTGCGAAAGAATGCGTCGCTTGGATCTTCAACCTATTAAATCATCATGAGCGTGCATGAGATATCAACCTGGGACAAGTTTGGGCAGAAACGGGACAAGTTTGGGCAGAAACGGGACAAGTTTGGGCAGAAACGGGAATATGGAAACACAGCAGCACAGGTACCATAGGCACCGAGCACCGAGCGATGTAGCATCACACAACGTTGTATCATTGTCTCATAAGAGAGGCAACTGAGGGTGGACGGTGGACATTCATTCTGCCGCTGATAGCAATGACTCTCAAAAACAGAGTGCTGATGGAATGAATCAACAATGGAGGAGGAGGGCTGGAGATTCAACCAGAACCAGGCGGGCGGGGCAAATACACATTACATCCGTCATCCTCATCAACACTGCAATTTTATCATCGTCTTGCCTCATAACTCATAACGTAACTGCCATCCCAAGCATCGATTTACGTGACGGGCTGTATAGTAAGGATGGAAAGATCTGCATTATGTGGAAGCGCCAATGAACTCAAGGAAGCGTTTTGGGACATTCAATAAATGCTGTGACTAGTTTATCTTTGATCTTCTTACCGCAGAAGGAAGTGCCAAGTCATTATGGCTAGTTATCTAGTGGGCAACAAATTGGGATTCATATTTTCCAAAATAACAATTGGTCAACTTGCATTGGGACTCTCTCGACATGACAATACCGTTGTTCTGCAGGATTACCAGTAGAATCCGACTCGATACGGAAGGTGGAAGGTGGCGACTGCAAGCGCTTGGATTATCGTGGATGCGATCAACCAGTGTTACTTTCAGTTTGTGTCGTTGGAAGTGGTGTAGTGGGCTGGGTGCAGAGGATGGAAATGTAGCTATCGAAATTGGGCAGCAGCATCAAGGAGAGGCCTAGGTGATTGGTCATCCTGGTTGAGTTTGCAAGTAATTCCTCTTGGCAGTTCTGGTGACTTTGTTAGTTTATGCGCCATGGTCATGACTGAATCATGATTCGTATATTCACTCGTCATGCATCATTGGCTGCATTTTCAGAAGTGTAAAGTCTTTCAATGATGCCGTTACTGAAGCCAAGGCTGTCCGTTCCACTGGCCCCTCGGCAGCGGAGATTGCCAAACTTCCCAAGTGGGAAATGAATAGAAATGAATGCATGCATGGAGGGGGAGTACTTAGAAGTCAAAGTAAAGTAAATTCAAGTACTCGTAGATATCCATCCTATTACTAGAGCAATAATACACGTGCCACAGCCAGGTCCAGCAAGCAATATCACAGAGTGATTGCTGTCCACTTTGAACTATTACATAGGAGTAACAATTAACTACGTACTAGAACTTCTCCGAGAAAATACATCACGGAGTGATTGCTGTCCACTTTGAATTCCAATCTCACGAAGAATTTTGTTCTTAGTCTCTAAATCACTCATACCATCGTCTTTCCGTTTCTTCATAACTTTTGAATTCTCTCGGCAAGACTGTGAATACTTGATGTTGCCTTGCTTCTTTTGTCGCTTTGATGAAGCTGTGCTTGCACTTCAAGGTCGACAACCTGCGATTGATATCATTATCGAGATCGGTCGGCTCCAAATTGCACAACTCCTTCCACTGCTCGGCAGTGATGACCATGGCAGTAGCAGTCACTCCCCTGCAATACCTAGCCCCTTCAGACCCCAGGGAATTATAATCAGGGAGTCCAATAATCAAATCATTCTTCATATATCATTGAGGATGGACTTTGAAACAAGCCCCACACTGCCGGCACTAAGAAAATCCTTTTGTTTTTTACTAATGGTGCCAACTTCCACAAACCTCTCCAACTCAGTCAGGACAGTAACACCACCAGTCTTATTGTTCCCTGTAGATTTGATGGCATTAGCCACAACGGTATTGTAGGCTGATTGTTAGGTGGTACCTGCATTGGCTGTCTCTGATTCTGGAGGGGTACTTGCCGTGGCCTTCTGCTTCTTGGTGGGATGCTCTTCTGATGCCCATAGAAGCATTGTCTTCTCCAAAGGTGTTGGCGGGTAGAATTGTATGCCCACTGCGAGCAAGTTCCTCCTCGTAAGATAGATCTCGGGCGGTGTAACCGGAACTCGGTCATGCTGCCCTTTCTCATCGATCGTGACGTGAACAACGTTTTCCGACGGAGCTCGTGCTCAATATTATTGCGGAGAATTTTTGTCATTCTAGTTGCAACACTTTCATTTTTCATATTTCTCAAGTGGGGGAAGATGTAGGGCGCTTTGAGAGCACTAACATTGTCACGGCGGAGACCACCAAATAGATAGAAGACGGCAAGTGAGCAGAATGGGCATAGCCGGTAGAGAATAGGTCACAGAACACGAGCATACACTGACGCTCAGTCTGCTTGATGATATTCCAGTCGAAATCGGGGGCTTGGAAGTATGAATCCCAAGTTCCCTCATCATAACGGGCCTGATTGTGCTCCCCACCTCTTGCAACAGCAACTCGGTTCAAGTTGAATTCAGCAAGCCTACCTATTGGCGGAGTCGTAGTTTTCGACACTTTTGACGATGGACTGTGCAACCGAATTAGCATCTACACGCTCCGTCTCCAAATATTTCGCCCTTTCAACCGTTAAGCTGAATGCTAGATTACTGTAGAGAGGCAAATCAAAGATATAGTGTCCATCAACGTCCATTGTAGATATATTATCTCCTGCCATCCTGCCATACAAGCTCCTTTTGTCGCTAGGTCTCGGCGGCATGTCACACCCTGCCGACGTGCCACCCACACCACACGTGATTTCCAGTACTATTATGACGCCCAATTACTTCTACAGGCCAATAAATCGAGCGACTACCTGCCATGGACTGCGAAAGAATGCGTCGCTTGGATCTTCAACCTATTAAATCATCATGAGCGTGCATGAGATATCAACCTGGGACAAGTTTGGGCAGAAACGGGACAAGTTTGGGCAGAAACGGGACAAGTTTGGGCAGAAACGGGAATATGGAAACACAGCAGCACAGGTACCATAGGCACCGAGCACCGAGCGATGTAGCATCACACAACGTTGTATCATTGTCTCATAAGAGAGGCAACTGAGGGTGGACGGTGGACATTCATTCTGCCGCTGATAGCAATGACTCTCAAAAACAGAGTGCTGATGGAATGAATCAACAATGGAGGAGGAGGGCTGGAGATTCAACCAGAACCAGGCGGGCGGGGCAAATACACATTACATCCGTCATCCTCATCAACACTGCAATTTTATCATCGTCTTGCCTCATAACTCATAACGTAACTGCCATCCCAAGCATCGATTTACGTGACGGGCTGTATAGTAAGGATGGAAAGATCTGCATTATGTGGAAGCGCCAATGAACTCAAGGAAGCGTTTTGGGACATTCAATAAATGCTGTGACTAGTTTATCTTTGATCTTCTTACCGCAGAAGGAAGTGCCAAGTCATTATGGCTAGTTATCTAGTGGGCAACAAATTGGGATTCATATTTTCCAAAATAACAATTGGTCAACTTGCATTGGGACTCTCTCGACATGACAATACCGTTGTTCTGCAGGATTACCAGTAGAATCCGACTCGATACGGAAGGTGGAAGGTGGCGACTGCAAGCGCTTGGATTATCGTGGATGCGATCAACCAGTGTTACTTTCAGTTTGTGTCGTTGGAAGTGGTGTAGTGGGTGCAGAGGATGGAAATGTAGCTATCGAAATTGGGCAGCAGCATCAAGGAGAGGCCTAGGTGATTGGTCATCCTGGTTGAGTTTGCAAGTAATTCCTCTTGGCAGTTCTGGTGACTTTGTTAGTTTATGCGCCATGGTCATGACTGAATCATGATTCGTATATTCACTCGTCATGCATCATTGGCTGCATTTTCAGAAGTGTAAAGTCTTTCAATGATGCCGTTACTGAAGCCAAGGCTGTCCGTTCCACTGGCCCCTCGGCAGCGGAGATTGCCAAACTTCCCAAGTGGGAAATGAATAGAAATGAATGCATGCATGGAGGGGGAGTACTTAGAAGTCAAAGTAAAGTAAATTCAAGTACTCGTAGATATCCATCCTATTACTAGAGCAATAATACACGTGCCACAGCCAGGTCCAGCAAGCAATATCACAGAGTGATTGCTGTCCACTTTGAACTATTACATAGGAGTAACAATTAACTACGTACTAGAACTTCTCCGAGAAAATACATCACGGAGTGATTGCTGTCCACTTTGAATTCCAATCTCACGAAGAATTTTGTTCTTAGTCTCTAAATCACTCATACCATCGTCTTTCCGTTTCTTCATAACTTTTGAATTCTCTCGGCAAGACTGTGAATACTTGATGTTGCCTTGCTTCTTTTGTCGCTTTGATGAAGCTGTGCTTGCACTTCAAGGTCGACAACCTGCGATTGATATCATTATCGAGATCGGTCGGCTCCAAATTGCACAACTCCTTCCACTGCTCGGCAGTGATGACCATGGCAGTAGCAGTCACTCCCCTGCAATACCTAGCCCCTTCAGACCCCAGGGAATTATAATCAGGGAGTCCAATAATCAAATCATTCTTCATATATCATTGAGGATGGACTTTGAAACAAGCCCCACACTGCCGGCACTAAGAAAATCCTTTTGTTTTTTACTAATGGTGCCAACTTCCACAAACCTCTCCAACTCAGTCAGGACAGTAACACCACCAGTCTTATTGTTCCCTGTAGATTTGATGGCATTAGCCACAACGGTATTGTAGGCTGATTGTTAGGTGGTACCTGCATTGGCTGTCTCTGATTCTGGAGGGGTACTTGCCGTGGCCTTCTGCTTCTTGGTGGGATGCTCTTCTGATGCCCATAGAAGCATTGTCTTCTCCAAAGGTGTTGGCGGGTAGAATTGTATGCCCACTGCGAGCAAGTTCCTCCTCGTAAGATAGATCTCGGGCGGTGTAACCGGAACTCGGTCATGCTGCCCTTTCTCATCGATCGTGACGTGAACAACGTTTTCCGACGGAGCTCGTGCTCAATATTATTGCGGAGAATTTTTGTCATTCTAGTTGCAACACTTTCATTTTTCATATTTCTCAAGTGGGGGAAGATGTAGGGCGCTTTGAGAGCACTAACATTGTCACGGCGGAGACCACCAAATAGATAGAAGACGGCAAGTGAGCAGAATGGGCATAGCCGGTAGAGAATAGGTCACAGAACACGAGCATACACTGACGCTCAGTCTGCTTGATGATATTCCAGTCGAAATCGGGGGCTTGGAAGTATGAATCCCAAGTTCCCTCATCATAACGGGCCTGATTGTGCTCCCCACCTCTTGCAACAGCAACTCGGTTCAAGTTGAATTCAGCAAGCCTACCTATTGGCGGAGTCGTAGTTTTCGACACTTTTGACGATGGACTGTGCAACCGAATTAGCATCTACACGCTCCGTCTCCAAATATTTCGCCCTTTCAACCGTTAAGCTGAATGCTAGATTACTGTAGAGAGGCAAATCAAAGATATAGTGTCCATCAACCATTGTAGATATATTATCTCCTGCCATCCTGCCATACAAGCTCCTTTTGTCGCTAGGTCTCGGCGGCATGTCACACCCTGCCGACGTGCCACCCACACCACACGTGATTTCCAGTACTATTATGACGCCCAATTACTTCTACAGGCCAATAAATCGAGCGACTACCTGCCATGGACTGCGAAAGAATGCGTCGCTTGGATCTTCAACCTATTAAATCATCATGAGCGTGCATGAGATATCAACCTGGGACAAGTTTGGGCAGAAACGGGACAAGTTTGGGCAGAAACGGGACAAGTTTGGGCAGAAACGGGAATATGGAAACACAGCAGCACAGGTACCATAGGCACCGAGCACCGAGCGATGTAGCATCACACAACGTTGTATCATTGTCTCATAAGAGAGGCAACTGAGGGTGGACGGTGGACATTCATTCTGCCGCTGATAGCAATGACTCTCAAAAACAGAGTGCTGATGGAATGAATCAACAATGGAGGAGGAGGGCTGGAGATTCAACCAGAACCAGGCGGGCGGGGCAAATACACATTACATCCGTCATCCTCATCAACACTGCAATTTTATCATCGTCTTGCCTCATAACTCATAACGTAACTGCCATCCCAAGCATCGATTTACGTGACGGGCTGTATAGTAAGGATGGAAAGATCTGCATTATGTGGAAGCGCCAATGAACTCAAGGAAGCGTTTTGGGACATTCAATAAATGCTGTGACTAGTTTATCTTTGATCTTCTTACCGCAGAAGGAAGTGCCAAGTCATTATGGCTAGTTATCTAGTGGGCAACAAATTGGGATTCATATTTTCCAAAATAACAATTGGTCAACTTGCATTGGGACTCTCTCGACATGACAATACCGTTGTTCTGCAGGATTACCAGTAGAATCCGACTCGATACGGAAGGTGGAAGGTGGCGACTGCAAGCGCTTGGATTATCGTGGATGCGATCAACCAGTGTTACTTTCAGTTTGTGTCGTTGGAAGTGGTGTAGTGGGCTGGGTGCAGAGGATGGAAATGTAGCTATCGAAATTGGGCAGCAGCATCAAGGAGAGGCCTAGGTGATTGGTCATCCTGGTTGAGTTTGCAAGTAATTCCTCTTGGCAGTTCTGGTGACTTTGTTAGTTTATGCGCCATGGTCATGACTGAATCATGATTCGTATATTCACTCGTCATGCATCATTGGCTGCATTTTCAGAAGTGTAAAGTCTTTCAATGATGCCGTTACTGAAGCCAAGGCTGTCCGTTCCACTGGCCCCTCGGCAGCGGAGATTGCCAAACTTCCCAAGTGGGAAATGAATAGAAATGAATGCATGCATGGAGGGGGAGTACTTAGAAGTCAAAGTAAAGTAAATTCAAGTACTCGTAGATATCCATCCTATTACTAGAGCAATAATACACGTGCCACAGCCAGGTCCAGCAAGCAATATCACAGAGTGATTGCTGTCCACTTTGAACTATTACATAGGAGTAACAATTAACTACGTACTAGAACTTCTCCGAGAAAATACATCACGGAGTGATTGCTGTCCACTTTGAATTCCAATCTCACGAAGAATTTTGTTCTTAGTCTCTAAATCACTCATACCATCGTCTTTCCGTTTCTTCATAACTTTTGAATTCTCTCGGCAAGACTGTGAATACTTGATGTTGCCTTGCTTCTTTTGTCGCTTTGATGAAGCTGTGCTTGCACTTCAAGGTCGACAACCTGCGATTGATATCATTATCGAGATCGGTCGGCTCCAAATTGCACAACTCCTTCCACTGCTCGGCAGTGATGACCATGGCAGTAGCAGTCACTCCCCTGCAATACCTAGCCCCTTCAGACCCCAGGGAATTATAATCAGGGAGTCCAATAATCAAATCATTCTTCATATATCATTGAGGATGGACTTTGAAACAAGCCCCACACTGCCGGCACTAAGAAAATCCTTTTGTTTTTTTACTAATGGTGCCAACTTCCACAAACCTCTCCAACTCAGTCAGGACAGTAACACCACCAGTCTTATTGTTCCCTGTAGATTTGATGGCATTAGCCACAACGGTATTGTAGGCTGATTGTTAGGTGGTACCTGCATTGGCTGTCTCTGATTCTGGAGGGGTACTTGCCGTGGCCTTCTGCTTCTTGGTGGGATGCTCTTCTGATGCCCATAGAAGCATTGTCTTCTCCAAAGGTGTTGGCGGGTAGAATTGTATGCCCACTGCGAGCAAGTTCCTCCTCGTAAGATAGATCTCGGGCGGTGTAACCGGAACTCGGTCATGCTGCCCTTTCTCATCGATCGTGACGTGAACAACGTTTTCCGACGGAGCTCGTGCTCAATATTATTGCGGAGAATTTTTGTCATTCTAGTTGCAACACTTTCATTTTTCATATTTCTCAAGTGGGGGAAGATGTAGGGCGCTTTGAGAGCACTAACATTGTCACGGCGGAGACCACCAAATAGATAGAAGACGGCAAGTGAGCAGAATGGGCATAGCCGGTAGAGAATAGGTCACAGAACACGAGCATACACTGACGCTCAGTCTGCTTGATGATATTCCAGTCGAAATCGGGGGCTTGGAAGTATGAATCCCAAGTTCCCTCATCATAACGGGCCTGATTGTGCTCCCCACCTCTTGCAACAGCAACTCGGTTCAAGTTGAATTCAGCAAGCCTACCTATTGGCGGAGTCGTAGTTTTCGACACTTTTGACGATGGACTGTGCAACCGAATTAGCATCTACACGCTCCGTCTCCAAATATTTCGCCCTTTCAACCGTTAAGCTGAATGCTAGATTACTGTAGAGAGGCAAATCAAAGATATAGTGTCCATCAACCATTGTAGATATATTATCTCCTGCCATCCTGCCATACAAGCTCCTTTTGTCGCTAGGTCTCGGCGGCATGTCACACCCTGCCGACGTGCCACCCACACCACACGTGATTTCCAGTACTATTATGACGCCCAATTACTTCTACAGGCCAATAAATCGAGCGACTACCTGCCATGGACTGCGAAAGAATGCGTCGCTTGGATCTTCAACCTATTAAATCATCATGAGCGTGCATGAGATATCAACCTGGGACAAGTTTGGGCAGAAACGGGACAAGTTTGGGCAGAAACGGGACAAGTTTGGGCAGAAACGGGAATATGTATTGTTTCATGAGAATAAGGGGACAAAAGGGACCTTGACGGGTGAAGTACAGACATCTTCAAAAAGGGGAGACAAAACCAGGAGGGAGCCCAACCCACCACGAACCCTACTGAAAAACCCACACAACATAATGCAGGAAAAGGGCTCCCACCAATAACCCTACTGAAATACCCACACGCATAATGCAGGAAAAGATTGGAATGAAAGTCAATATCGATCAATATTAAATCAAACGGAACGAACAAATTCACATATATTATATTAAACTAAATATTCTTGCTTCCTCTTCTTCTGTTGGGGTTCTACCGGTGCATTGTTTGTCTTTTTCGCCTTACGCTTCTTGCCACCCTTCAACAATCATCTATCCACCATTTTGTTGTAGCATGTTCTCCAACTGTTCTGCTCCCTACGACTTTTTGCCGCGCTCTTTGCTCCGTGCTTCCCTTGCGTTACGAGGTACGGATCTAAAAGAGGCCAAACTTTCGAGTACAGCGTCGCCACCTTGCTACCATCCCACTTACCATCCGACGGCCAAGCATCCACTGTCATTCCAAAGTGCTTTACCTTCTCCATTACTTTACCCATCTTCGAGATGTCCCTCTTTCCATTTTTAACGTGTTCGATGAAATTATTGTTAGCGTGGAGGAGTCGATACGGTGGTATGTTGTTCTTTTTATCCCCAAGAAACCACTTGGTGATCAATCCGTTCATGTTCATCTGGGGAAAAGTAAAATCTGGAGGAAGAGGAGTCAAAATGCCTTCAGAACTCACCCCCATCGACCACTTCCGCTGCTGAAGCATCTCCTCTCTTCGCTTCTTTGCAAGCGCCTCTTTGACCAACGGGGTGACCGCAGCCTTATCCACACCATCCAACGTAGGTTCCTCTGCTGCAATGTCGTATTCTACCACTAAATCATCAACATCATTGTCTTCTTCCTCGTCGTCGTCGTCGAAGGGACGGCGGGTCCTACCACTGGGGCGCTCATAAATGTTTCCAGCTTTCTCTAGTAGCGCATCCAGCTTCTCCATGATGATGGTTGATTGCGTAAAGTTTGTTCCTCCAACATTTCTTGAATCTAGCTGATTTACTAAGATGTCTTTGAATGATTCCTTGAGATCCTCTTTCATCTTGGCTAGCTCTTCCTTCAAGCTCTGCACCTTTACCAACAAAGCAACATCTGGAGGTATACCAGTAAGCTCTGGCGTGTCATCTGTCTTGTTCCAAGGATACTTTGTTGTCACACAATCAACGAATGGAACATCCTCGATCCAGAAAATGCTTGTGCGCAGTGGACAATTTGAATGCATTGAGTCAAGGTTCCCCTTCTTCTTGTGATACACAAGCGATGCAATGCATGCCTTAAACAGTAAAAATACAGCCTCATTTGAGCGTGCCTCCACGGGCATACGAGCCTTAATCCAAGCATTTACAGCAGCATGCCGGGCGGCATATTCTGCTCCGTCAAAGTCACTGAAATCGAAGTATGGCTGTGACTCCGCAAAACCAACACCCAGTCTATCCCTACCACAAACCACCTTTCCAACGTGTTCATCACCAGCATCGGCAATCTTGATGTAGCGGTTCAACATGCCGGGCGAAGTCCAACTAGCACGAAGACAAATTGAGGAAATAGGTGGTGCCACAATGCACCCTGTTGCACAATGTGTGGCGCCCCCCTTTTACTAGCAGTAGTAGGCATGATGGCTGGGGAGTGTAATTTCTAATGCGGCGGCTGACGGCTTGGTCTACTTATTCTCTCACTGTTTTTTGTTCTGCTGCGGCGCTGCGGCGGGGGAGAGGAAGGATAAGAAGGGGAGGTGTTTTGGCATTTAGCATGCACGTTACGTTTGGAACTCGTACACGAGTGCGTAGAAAATCAGGGGACAAAGTTGAACTCAAAACCAAAACTGCGCTGGCATAGAAACGCGAGCCTAACAAATTGCGCGTGATCATCCAAACTAAAACACATTTATTTTGAGAAAAAAGGCCAGTTTGTCCCCCTATTTGTAAAAACGCCCAGAAAACTGCCCATGTTGTCCCCTAAATCTGGGCTAAGGAAACACAGCAGCACAGGTACCATAGGCACCGAGCACCGAGCGATGTAGCATCACACAACGTTGTATCATTGTCTCATAAGAGAGGCAACTGAGGGTGGACGGTGGACATTCATTCTGCCGCTGATAGCAATGACTCTCAAAAACAGAGTGCTGATGGAATGAATCAACAATGGAGGAGGAGGGCTGGAGATTCAACCAGAACCAGGCGGGCGGGGCAAATACACATTACATCCGTCATCCTCATCAACACTGCAATTTTATCATCGTCTTGCCTCATAACTCATAACGTAACTGCCATCCCAAGCATCGATTTACGTGACGGGCTGTATAGTAAGGATGGAAAGATCTGCATTATGTGGAAGCGCCAATGAACTCAAGGAAGCGTTTTGGGACATTCAATAAATGCTGTGACTAGTTTATCTTTGATCTTCTTACCGCAGAAGGAAGTGCCAAGTCATTATGGCTAGTTATCTAGTGGGCAACAAATTGGGATTCATATTTTCCAAAATAACAATTGGTCAACTTGCATTGGGACTCTCTCGACATGACAATACCGTTGTTCTGCAGGATTACCAGTAGAATCCGACTCGATACGGAAGGTGGAAGGTGGCGACTGCAAGCGCTTGGATTATCGTGGATGCGATCAACCAGTGTTACTTTCAGTTTGTGTCGTTGGAAGTGGTGTAGTGGGCTGGGTGCAGAGGATGGAAATGTAGCTATCGAAATTGGGCAGCAGCATCAAGGAGAGGCCTAGGTGATTGGTCATCCTGGTTGAGTTTGCAAGTAATTCCTCTTGGCAGTTCTGGTGACTTTGTTAGTTTATGCGCCATGGTCATGACTGAATCATGATTCGTATATTCACTCGTCATGCATCATTGGCTGCATTTTCAGAAGTGTAAAGTCTTTCAATGATGCCGTTACTGAAGCCAAGGCTGTCCGTTCCACTGGCCCCTCGGCAGCGGAGATTGCCAAACTTCCCAAGTGGGAAATGAATAGAAATGAATGCATGCATGGAGGGGGAGTACTTAGAAGTCAAAGTAAAGTAAATTCAAGTACTCGTAGATATCCATCCTATTACTAGAGCAATAATACACGTGCCACAGCCAGGTCCAGCAAGCAATATCACAGAGTGATTGCTGTCCACTTTGAACTATTACATAGGAGTAACAATTAACTACGTACTAGAACTTCTCCGAGAAAATACATCACGGAGTGATTGCTGTCCACTTTGAATTCCAATCTCACGAAGAATTTTGTTCTTAGTCTCTAAATCACTCATACCATCGTCTTTCCGTTTCTTCATAACTTTTGAATTCTCTCGGCAAGACTGTGAATACTTGATGTTGCCTTGCTTCTTTTGTCGCTTTGATGAAGCTGTGCTTGCACTTCAAGGTCGACAACCTGCGATTGATATCATTATCGAGATCGGTCGGCTCCAAATTGCACAACTCCTTCCACTGCTCGGCAGTGATGACCATGGCAGTATGAAATGGTGCGCGCGGCGATTTGTGACTGCATGTTGTGTATGGTGTGTAGTGCGGCGCGGGCCCTCGGGGCCTGTTTTTTTTTTGTGCAATGTACCCGTCTATAAATTTGCTCTGCAATGCTTGTTGTTGTAACATAAATGTGTCATGATGACAAAATTATTCTGTGGATTTCGTGTTGGATTTTTTTTTGCAATGTATCCGTCTATAAAGTTGCTCTGCAATGCTTGTTTAATAACATTCTTATAACAGAAACGTTTTATAGTACATACTCACTTACTTACTTAGAGCCGTTCCAAGCAAAATTGCATCGTAGATGCATAAGATTTTGATAGCAGCTAACAAAAAAGTGCAGCGCGCTTTCCGAGCACAACTGCATGCATGCATGTTTTTTCGTTCGACAGTCAGTATCTAACATCATAGCCGCTACTCTCATAGCCACCACGTTGCACAAACCCTACCAATAGTAATATCCAGTGAACTATATCGCAGACAACACCCTTTGCAACTATTCAGCCGCAGGGTTTTATTATTACAACTGTCTACACCGCATAAATAAATGACTAATACATGCTACATAAATGTCATTTCTGTCTATGATGTTGCTATTTTTATCCAGCCTATTGCAATATTATGGACAATAAATAGCCGACACTTCTTATATATAATAATGTTGATGAGTTGCGGTCTTTAGAGCCGCTCGATCCGCCGTCTACAGACTTATTGTTGTGTTAGAGTGTCAAATTATTTATGCAATTTTGTGCACATCTTGTGTCCTTGGTATTTTGGAGGTGTGGGGGGGCTTTAATGGTCATTCCGAGCAACCAGAATCTCACTTCATATTATCATCGGCGATGGGTAGCGGAGGGGTAGTGCCTATAGATGTTTATCATCTTCGATGGGTGCAGGGAAGGTGGTTGTTTTCATTTCAAATCTCAATGAAGTGGATTGCAATGATATTATCTCCACCCCTACAGCAGCCGAAACGCCACACTGCTGCGAAAAAATCGCCATAATGTCGTTTAAGGGATGGGCCATCGATACCTTATGAAATATACTCATGGACTGAGATAGGCGGCCATACTAGGGGTGCCATTGTAGGCCATTGTGGTGGCATCTTTTTCTCTTTTTCTGCACGATCATCGATCATGCAAAAACCGAGTTGGCTTTTTGACGAAATAATTTACCGATCGCGTTTGACAGTACTTTATACCGATCGCGTTTTACATATTCTCAAATATATGACGTCACTTGTTCCTCTCCTAACTTCAACGTGTCAGCTTCTCTGCTGGCAGGAAGAACATGTCGCCATCCGTGACTTTTCCGCGCAGCCACTCATCGACTATCATGCTACGGAACACCACATGCAATTAGAAGAGTGCATAAATAATAATGAGTGGCTTGCGTATGACATTCCTCGCACGCAAATCAATATCTTAAATATGTGACCATTACGGACCGGCATAACCAAACCACGAACAAAATTGACCGTATAAAATATGCACACTTCAAGAGAGAAAGCGCAGCAACAGCAACCATCCTCTTCCGACGTGAACAGCAAGAGCGCTCGGAAGGGTGTTAGATGCTCATTTCTGTCTATTCGTCAAATAATTTACAAAGTCCAATGGCCGAAAGTGCGTGTAGGCGATCATATCATCCGCGAAATAGTAGAATTACAATCATCGCGCAATCCATGCTTCGAACACTCTACTGATCCACATACTCTTCTGAGGCTTGTTCTTTCCTCTTGCAATATGCGTGAACTAAAACATGTATTGTCTGAGCTAGGATGCGTAATGGATCTATATCGCACCAGACAGGAACAATTATCTATCGCTTACAATGTCATTTCCAATCGCAACGTTACCTGTAACGGTTCAAGCTCGGCTCAGTTCTACAAATCGGATGCAGAAAGCAAAGCTGGAATAATGAATTATGGCCGTTGTGTAAATAACAGTCATAACTTGCAGTCGTTGGCTGCTCCAGAGTGTTCCAGCATATTGTCTAATGGGTAAGTCCGAAAGTGTATTGTTAAGATGAGCTGAAATTGGAAGAAGCGTCTTATGTGATTCAGAATTTCATGTATAAGCGAAACGCTTAACACTGCGTAAAACATTACGTAGAGTGATCGTACGAACATAGAAAGGATCGCTCATTCATCTACATTTAAGTCGCTTTTTGCTGTGTGGTATTAACCTTCCATAGAGTTCATGCCAAAAATAAAATTGTGATGTATGCAAATTTATTTTAAACTTGAACTGGTATTGTTTCTCCCATATGAATGTCGTCATGTCAAAAACTAATCACTTATCCTTACTTATCCCTATTTTCATTTACTTCAGCAATGGCGGTGTGACAGCGGGCAACAAAAAAGATGTTGTCGACAACAACAAGAACGAAGAAGAACGAGCATGATATACCTCTTCTGCAGACAAAGCAAGGCGATTGCATCTCTCCCGCTCATGTTAGATGCACTAACTTTGAGCAGGCAGAAGCATTTGATGCATCATGCAAATCATGGAGATCATGCGATAATAATAATGATTATGACGTTGTCGAGCAGGCGAGTTCTTTGTTAAAGTTAAAGCAATCATCAAAAAATTATGACATCGAACAGCAGTGCCCTAAAGAGAGCAATGGTAGTGCCGCAACTCCAGTGAATACTCATCATCCGTCTGAAACGGACATACCAGCGTCTACTCCTTCTGATGAGGAGTCAGCAGTTGACCCAACTAATCTTCCGGCGTTGCTGTATCATGCTGGGGAACAACCTGCTACTGTTCGCGCATATCGCCGCTGCTCAGAAGATCGCAGTCTTGTGGGCCGCCAAACCATTCGCGATCATTTATATGATTCTCCGTCTACCAGTAGACTTCCGCGCAGCTGTCTCGACCGCCTGTTTCATGAGTCTTCTGGTTCTACCGTGAAGGATTATCCGTGTCGTAATGCTACTTCGGTTGCTAGACTGTCAGGAGAACGTGATAATGATGGCACCAATATGGGTGTTGGTAATGTTGATAACGCCCCCTTGGAAGCAGACGATGCTGGTGTATTTCGTAGCAATAATGGCAATGCAGCTCGGCCAGTTGGAGTTGGAGAAATTCCACAGAACACAAAAGCGTCTGGAACTATTGGATCTATGTTGGGAGAGCTGTCGGAAAAGGGAATCCAACGGTGAGTGAATGTAGAAATGTATTCTTGAATTCGAAATATAGCATGGCACTGATCAATCATCCCTCTTTACACAAATTTGTAATCACTCCACTCCACCACTCCACTCAGCACGTGCCAATACCACCCTACACTCACATCTGCAACAAAGGATGCTGTACTGCCACGTTCATGCCCCTGCAAATTGCATTCGCAATCACAATACACCGCTGCCAGGGCATGGAGGCCGGGTTCGGCAAGGACGATCGATGGAATCGCATGGTGATAGATCCGTCAGATGAGCTCTGGGAGAGAAGCCAGTGCCTTGGGACAGGATACGTTGCTACCAGCAGGGGCAAAACACTTGGTTCCAAAAATGTTATGCACCCGACGGATAGTGCGATTTATTGGACAGGGCCGAGCGTGTCTGTAGAACGGTTACACAATTGCAAGACGAACCAAGATGGCCAACTCTGCAAACTCTTCAAGAAGCGGGACAAATGGGTCAAGTACCTTGACGGCAAGGCAGAAGAAACCAAGACAAGATACAACAAGAGAAAGCTCGACAAAATGACGAAAACGACTTACCAAAAGGCAGTGAGTGGTACTTTAATAAAGAATAGAGAGGACCTGACAAACCGCATCACCGAAATCATAACCAACCCAAACAAAAAATGGAAAGAAGCGAAGAAAGAATACCAATTGCCACGCGATTATTTTGCCTAGTGGACGATACAATGCAATATTCACAACTTGCATGGAAAATAAATTTGTCTTCAAGACAAATTTATTTTCAATCGAGCATTATGACAAATTAACGACAATCAATAAAGGATACAACAAAGGGAGAATATTTCTCGTCAGAAACGGCTGTCAGTACCGGTAGCACGGCTCAGATGCCAATTCAGGAGCAACATGGTTGGCAATCCCACTGTGTACCAGTCGCATTTCTTCGGCAAAAAGATGTTGTACACTTTAGACGTTTGCGTTGGTGTGCACGTGTGCCTGGAGACAGCGAACATTGATCCGAACTCTGGCCTGTACGTTGGAGCGATTGGGAAGGTGATTGACATCGTTTATGACGAGCAGCACTCCGTAGGACCAAACACAAATGGTGTTGAATCCCTCCCAAAGTATATAGTCGTTGATTTCCCATACTTCAAACCGCGGCAAGGCATTGAACCCTGGGACAAAAAGAATCCAACGGTGAGTGAAAGTAGAAATGTATTCTTGAACTCGAAATATAGCATGGCACTGATCAATCATCCCTCTTTACACAAATTTGCAATCACTCCACTCCACCACTCCACTCAGCACGTGCCAATACCACCCTACACTCACATCTGCAACAAAGGATGCTGTACTGCCACGTTCATGCCCCTGCAAATTGCATTCGCAATCACAATACACCGCTGCCAGGGCATGGAGGCCGGGTTCGGCAAGGACGATCGATGGAATCGCATGGTGATAGATCCGTCAGATGAGCTCTGGGAGAGAAGCCAGTGCCTTGGGACAGGATACGTTGCTACCAGCAGGGGCAAAACACTTGGTTCCAAAAATGTTATGCACCCGACGGATAGTGCCATTTATTGGACAGGGCCGAGCGTGTCTGTAGAACGGTTACACAATTGCAAGACGAACCAAGATGGCCAACTCTGCAAACTCTTCAAGAAGCGGGACAAATGGGTCAAATACCTTGACGGCAAGGCAGAAGAAACCAAGACAAGATACAACAAAAGAAAGCTTGATGAAATGACGAAAACAACTTACCAAAAGGCAGTGAGTGGTACTTTAATAAAAAATAGAGAGGACCTGACGAACCGCATCACCGAAATCATAACCAACCCAAACAAAAAATGGAAAGAAGCGAAGAAAGAATACCAATTGCCACGCGATTATTTTTCCTAGTGGACGATACAATGCCATATTCACAACTTGCATGGAAAATAAATTTGTCTTGAAGACAAAATTATTTTCAATTGACAGATACAACAAAGGGAGAATATTTCTCGTGATGAAGAAACATGTCACCTATAATGACAATATACCTGCATTTCTTTCTGCGAATGACGGTATCCTCGACAGATATAGCCAATCAATTTCTGTAAAAAGCGCATTTAAGCCAGGTACTTCTCGCTTTCTACGTAGGAACAAGTACAAATTCTACAGCGGTATGGGTCTACAGAGCCTCTACGTGTCCCCCAGGTAAACCTTCTCACTAAATAGCTACTATACTGATTCCTACCAAGATCCCTGTAGAAAAAAGTTTGGAAAAAAATGGAGAATTTGTGACCATAAGGGGTTGGGCACCTCCCGGCCCCGTTATCGACACTTCACTGCGCTTGTTTCGACCCGGGGCCCCGAGGGCCGAGCAGTCACTCCCCTGCAATACCTAGCCCCTTCAGACCCCAGGGAATTATAATCAGGGAGTCCAATAATCAAATCATTCTTCATATATCATTGAGGATGGACTTTGAAACAAGCCCCACACTGCCGGCACTAAGAAAATCCTTTTGTTTTTTTACTAATGGTGCCAACTTCCACAAACCTCTCCAACTCAGTCAGGACAGTAACACCACCAGTCTTATTGTTCCCTGTAGATTTGATGGCATTAGCCACAACGGTATTGTAGGCTGATTGTTAGGTGGTACCTGCATTGGCTGTCTCTGATTCTGGAGGGGTACTTGCCGTGGCCTTCTGCTTCTTGGTGGGATGCTCTTCTGATGCCCATAGAAGCATTGTCTTCTCCAAAGGTGTTGGCGGGTAGAATTGTATGCCCACTGCGAGCAAGTTCCTCCTCGTAAGATAGATCTCGGGCGGTGTAACCGGAACTCGGTCATGCTGCCCTTTCTCATCGATCGTGACGTGAACAACGTTTTCCGACGGAGCTCGTGCTCAATATTATTGCGGAGAATTTTTGTCATTCTAGTTGCAACACTTTCATTTTTCATATTTCTCAAGTGGGGGAAGATGTAGGGCGCTTTGAGAGCACTAACATTGTCACGGCGGAGACCACCAAATAGATAGAAGACGGCAAGTGAGCAGAATGGGCATAGCCGGTAGAGAATAGGTCACAGAACACGAGCATACACTGACGCTCAGTCTGCTTGATGATATTCCAGTCGAAATCGGGGGCTTGGAAGTATGAATCCCAAGTTCCCTCATCATAACGGGCCTGATTGTGCTCCCCACCTCTTGCAACAGCAACTCGGTTCAAGTTGAATTCAGCAAGCCTACCTATTGGCGGAGTCGTAGTTTTCGACACTTTTGACGATGGACTGTGCAACCGAATTAGCATCTACACGCTCCGTCTCCAAATATTTCGCCCTTTCAACCGTTAAGCTGAATGCTAGATTACTGTAGAGAGGCAAATCAAAGATATAGTGTCCATCAACGTCCATTGTAGATATATTATCTCCTGCCATCCTGCCATACAAGCTCCTTTTGTCGCTAGGTCTCGGCGGCATGTCACACCCTGCCGACGTGCCACCCACACCACACGTGATTTCCAGTACTATTATGACGCCCAATTACTTCTACAGGCCAATAAATCGAGCGACTACCTGCCATGGACTGCGAAAGAATGCGTCGCTTGGATCTTCAACCTATTAAATCATCATGAGCGTGCATGAGATATCAACCTGGGACAAGTTTGGGCAGAAACGGGACAAGTTTGGGCAGAAACGGGACAAGTTTGGGCAGAAACGGGAATATGTATTGTTTCATGAGAATAAGGGGACAAAAGGGACCTTGACGGGTGAAGTACAGACATCTTCAAAAAGGGGAGACAAAACCAGGAGGGAGCCCAACCCACCACGAACCCTACTGAAAAACCCACACAACATAATGCAGGAAAAGGGCTCCCACCAATAACCCTACTGAAATACCCACACGCATAATGCAGGAAAAGATTGGAATGAAAGTCAATATCGATCAATATTAAATCAAACGGAACGAACAAATTCACATATATTATATTAAACTAAATATTCTTGCTTCCTCTTCTTCTGTTGGGGTTCTACCGGTGCATTGTTTGTCTTTTTCGCCTTACGCTTCTTGCCACCCTTCAACAATCATCTATCCACCATTTTGTTGTAGCATGTTCTCCAACTGTTCTGCTCCCTACGACTTTTTGCCGCGCTCTTTGCTCCGTGCTTCCCTTGCGTTACGAGGTACGGATCTAAAAGAGGCCAAACTTTCGAGTACAGCGTCGCCACCTTGCTACCATCCCACTTACCATCCGACGGCCAAGCATCCACTGTCATTCCAAAGTGCTTTACCTTCTCCATTACTTTACCCATCTTCGAGATGTCCCTCTTTCCATTTTTAACGTGTTCGATGAAATTATTGTTAGCGTGGAGGAGTCGATACGGTGGTATGTTGTTCTTTTTATCCCCAAGAAACCACTTGGTGATCAATCCGTTCATGTTCATCTGGGGAAAAGTAAAATCTGGAGGAAGAGGAGTCAAAATGCCTTCAGAACTCACCCCCATCGACCACTTCCGCTGCTGAAGCATCTCCTCTCTTCGCTTCTTTGCAAGCGCCTCTTTGACCAACGGGGTGACCGCAGCCTTATCCACACCATCCAACGTAGGTTCCTCTGCTGCAATGTCGTATTCTACCACTAAATCATCAACATCATTGTCTTCTTCCTCGTCGTCGTCGTCGAAGGGACGGCGGGTCCTACCACTGGGGCGCTCATAAATGTTTCCAGCTTTCTCTAGTAGCGCATCCAGCTTCTCCATGATGATGGTTGATTGCGTAAAGTTTGTTCCTCCAACATTTCTTGAATCTAGCTGATTTACTAAGATGTCTTTGAATGATTCCTTGAGATCCTCTTTCATCTTGGCTAGCTCTTCCTTCAAGCTCTGCACCTTTACCAACAAAGCAACATCTGGAGGTATACCAGTAAGCTCTGGCGTGTCATCTGTCTTGTTCCAAGGATACTTTGTTGTCACACAATCAACGAATGGAACATCCTCGATCCAGAAAATGCTTGTGCGCAGTGGACAATTTGAATGCATTGAGTCAAGGTTCCCCTTCTTCTTGTGATACACAAGCGATGCAATGCATGCCTTAAACAGTAAAAATACAGCCTCATTTGAGCGTGCCTCCACGGGCATACGAGCCTTAATCCAAGCATTTACAGCAGCATGCCGGGCGGCATATTCTGCTCCGTCAAAGTCACTGAAATCGAAGTATGGCTGTGACTCCGCAAAACCAACACCCAGTCTATCCCTACCACAAACCACCTTTCCAACGTGTTCATCACCAGCATCGGCAATCTTGATGTAGCGGTTCAACATGCCGGGCGAAGTCCAACTAGCACGAAGACAAATTGAGGAAATAGGTGGTGCCACAATGCACCCTGTTGCACAATGTGTGGCGCCCCCCTTTTACTAGCAGTAGTAGGCATGATGGCTGGGGAGTGTAATTTCTAATGCGGCGGCTGACGGCTTGGTCTACTTATTCTCTCACTGTTTTTTGTTCTGCTGCGGCGCTGCGGCGGGGGAGAGGAAGGATAAGAAGGGGAGGTGTTTTGGCATTTAGCATGCACGTTACGTTTGGAACTCGTACACGAGTGCGTAGAAAATCAGGGGACAAAGTTGAACTCAAAACCAAAACTGCGCTGGCATAGAAACGCGAGCCTAACAAATTGCGCGTGATCATCCAAACTAAAACACATTTATTTTGAGAAAAAAGGCCAGTTTGTCCCCCTATTTGTAAAAACGCCCAGAAAACTGCCCATGTTGTCCCCTAAATCTGGGCTAAGGAAACACAGCAGCACAGGTACCATAGGCACCGAGCACCGAGCGATGTAGCATCACACAACGTTGTATCATTGTCTCATAAGAGAGGCAACTGAGGGTGGACGGTGGACATTCATTCTGCCGCTGATAGCAATGACTCTCAAAAACAGAGTGCTGATGGAATGAATCAACAATGGAGGAGGAGGGCTGGAGATTCAACCAGAACCAGGCGGGCGGGGCAAATACACATTACATCCGTCATCCTCATCAACACTGCAATTTTATCATCGTCTTGCCTCATAACTCATAACGTAACTGCCATCCCAAGCATCGATTTACGTGACGGGCTGTATAGTAAGGATGGAAAGATCTGCATTATGTGGAAGCGCCAATGAACTCAAGGAAGCGTTTTGGGACATTCAATAAATGCTGTGACTAGTTTATCTTTGATCTTCTTACCGCAGAAGGAAGTGCCAAGTCATTATGGCTAGTTATCTAGTGGGCAACAAATTGGGATTCATATTTTCCAAAATAACAATTGGTCAACTTGCATTGGGACTCTCTCGACATGACAATACCGTTGTTCTGCAGGATTACCAGTAGAATCCGACTCGATACGGAAGGTGGAAGGTGGCGACTGCAAGCGCTTGGATTATCGTGGATGCGATCAACCAGTGTTACTTTCAGTTTGTGTCGTTGGAAGTGGTGTAGTGGGCTGGGTGCAGAGGATGGAAATGTAGCTATCGAAATTGGGCAGCAGCATCAAGGAGAGGCCTAGGTGATTGGTCATCCTGGTTGAGTTTGCAAGTAATTCCTCTTGGCAGTTCTGGTGACTTTGTTAGTTTATGCGCCATGGTCATGACTGAATCATGATTCGTATATTCACTCGTCATGCATCATTGGCTGCATTTTCAGAAGTGTAAAGTCTTTCAATGATGCCGTTACTGAAGCCAAGGCTGTCCGTTCCACTGGCCCCTCGGCAGCGGAGATTGCCAAACTTCCCAAGTGGGAAATGAATAGAAATGAATGCATGCATGGAGGGGGAGTACTTAGAAGTCAAAGTAAAGTAAATTCAAGTACTCGTAGATATCCATCCTATTACTAGAGCAATAATACACGTGCCACAGCCAGGTCCAGCAAGCAATATCACAGAGTGATTGCTGTCCACTTTGAACTATTACATAGGAGTAACAATTAACTACGTACTAGAACTTCTCCGAGAAAATACATCACGGAGTGATTGCTGTCCACTTTGAATTCCAATCTCACGAAGAATTTTGTTCTTAGTCTCTAAATCACTCATACCATCGTCTTTCCGTTTCTTCATAACTTTTGAATTCTCTCGGCAAGACTGTGAATACTTGATGTTGCCTTGCTTCTTTTGTCGCTTTGATGAAGCTGTGCTTGCACTTCAAGGTCGACAACCTGCGATTGATATCATTATCGAGATCGGTCGGCTCCAAATTGCACAACTCCTTCCACTGCTCGGCAGTGATGACCATGGCAGTAGCAGTCACTCCCCTGCAATACCTAGCCCCTTCAGACCCCAGGGAATTATAATCAGGGAGTCCAATAATCAAATCATTCTTCATATATCATTGAGGATGGACTTTGAAACAAGCCCCACACTGCCGGCACTAAGAAAATCCTTTTGTTTTTTTACTAATGGTGCCAACTTCCACAAACCTCTCCAACTCAGTCAGGACAGTAACACCACCAGTCTTATTGTTCCCTGTAGATTTGATGGCATTAGCCACAACGGTATTGTAGGCTGATTGTTAGGTGGTACCTGCATTGGCTGTCTCTGATTCTGGAGGGGTACTTGCCGTGGCCTTCTGCTTCTTGGTGGGATGCTCTTCTGATGCCCATAGAAGCATTGTCTTCTCCAAAGGTGTTGGCGGGTAGAATTGTATGCCCACTGCGAGCAAGTTCCTCCTCGTAAGATAGATCTCGGGCGGTGTAACCGGAACTCGGTCATGCTGCCCTTTCTCATCGATCGTGACGTGAACAACGTTTTCCGACGGAGCTCGTGCTCAATATTATTGCGGAGAATTTTTGTCATTCTAGTTGCAACACTTTCATTTTTCATATTTCTCAAGTGGGGGAAGATGTAGGGCGCTTTGAGAGCACTAACATTGTCACGGCGGAGACCACCAAATAGATAGAAGACGGCAAGTGAGCAGAATGGGCATAGCCGGTAGAGAATAGGTCACAGAACACGAGCATACACTGACGCTCAGTCTGCTTGATGATATTCCAGTCGAAATCGGGGGCTTGGAAGTATGAATCCCAAGTTCCCTCATCATAACGGGCCTGATTGTGCTCCCCACCTCTTGCAACAGCAACTCGGTTCAAGTTGAATTCAGCAAGCCTACCTATTGGCGGAGTCGTAGTTTTCGACACTTTTGACGATGGACTGTGCAACCGAATTAGCATCTACACGCTCCGTCTCCAAATATTTCGCCCTTTCAACCGTTAAGCTGAATGCTAGATTACTGTAGAGAGGCAAATCAAAGATATAGTGTCCATCAACCATTGTAGATATATTATCTCCTGCCATCCTGCCATACAAGCTCCTTTTGTCGCTAGGTCTCGGCGGCATGTCACACCCTGCCGACGTGCCACCCACACCACACGTGATTTCCAGTACTATTATGACGCCCAATTACTTCTACAGGCCAATAAATCGAGCGACTACCTGCCATGGACTGCGAAAGAATGCGTCGCTTGGATCTTCAACCTATTAAATCATCATGAGCGTGCATGAGATATCAACCTGGGACAAGTTTGGGCAGAAACGGGACAAGTTTGGGCAGAAACGGGACAAGTTTGGGCAGAAACGGGAATATGTATTGTTTCATGAGAATAAGGGGACAAAAGGGACCTTGACGGGTGAAGTACAGACATCTTCAAAAAGGGGAGACAAAACCAGGAGGGAGCCCAACCCACCACGAACCCTACTGAAAAACCCACACAACATAATGCAGGAAAAGGGCTCCACCAATAACCCTACTGAAATACCCACACGCATAATGCAGGAAAAGATTGGAATGAAAGTCAATATCGATCAATATTAAATCAAACGGAACGAACAAATTCACATATATTATATTAAACTAAATATTCTTGCTTCCTCTTCTTCTGTTGGGGTTCTACCGGTGCATTGTTTGTCTTTTTCGCCTTACGCTTCTTGCCACCCTTCAACAATCATCTATCCACCATTTTGTTGTAGCATGTTCTCCAACTGTTCTGCTCCCTACGACTTTTTGCCGCGCTCTTTGCTCCGTGCTTCCCTTGCGTTACGAGGTACGGATCTAAAAGAGGCCAAACTTTCGAGTACAGCGTCGCCACCTTGCTACCATCCCACTTACCATCCGACGGCCAAGCATCCACTGTCATTCCAAAGTGCTTTACCTTCTCCATTACTTTACCCATCTTCGAGATGTCCCTCTTTCCATTTTTAACGTGTTCGATGAAATTATTGTTAGCGTGGAGGAGTCGATACGGTGGTATGTTGTTCTTTTTATCCCCAAGAAACCACTTGGTGATCAATCCGTTCATGTTCATCTGGGGAAAAGTAAAATCTGGAGGAAGAGGAGTCAAAATGCCTTCAGAACTCACCCCCATCGACCACTTCCGCTGCTGAAGCATCTCCTCTCTTCGCTTCTTTGCAAGCGCCTCTTTGACCAACGGGGTGACCGCAGCCTTATCCACACCATCCAACGTAGGTTCCTCTGCTGCAATGTCGTATTCTACCACTAAATCATCAACATCATTGTCTTCTTCCTCGTCGTCGTCGTCGAAGGGACGGCGGGTCCTACCACTGGGGCGCTCATAAATGTTTCCAGCTTTCTCTAGTAGCGCATCCAGCTTCTCCATGATGATGGTTGATTGCGTAAAGTTTGTTCCTCCAACATTTCTTGAATCTAGCTGATTTACTAAGATGTCTTTGAATGATTCCTTGAGATCCTCTTTCATCTTGGCTAGCTCTTCCTTCAAGCTCTGCACCTTTACCAACAAAGCAACATCTGGAGGTATACCAGTAAGCTCTGGCGTGTCATCTGTCTTGTTCCAAGGATACTTTGTTGTCACACAATCAACGAATGGAACATCCTCGATCCAGAAAAATGCTTGTGCGCAGTGGACAATTTGAATGCATTGAGTCAAGGTTCCCCTTCTTCTTGTGATACACAAGCGATGCAATGCATGCCTTAAACAGTAAAAAATACAGTACCCCCCCCCCCCCCACCTCATTTGAGCGTGCCTCCACGGGCATACGAGCCTTAATCCAAGCATTTACAGCAGCATGCCGGGCGGCATATTCTGCTCCTCCGTCAAAGTCACTGAAATCGAAGTATGGCTGTGACTCCGCCAAAACCAACACCCAGTCTATCCCTACCACAAACCACCTTTCCAACGTTTCATCACCAGCATCGGCAATCTTGATGTAGCGGTTCAACATGCCGGGCGAAGTCCAACTAGCACGAAGACAAATTGAGGAATAGGTGGTGCCACAATGCACCCTGTTGCACAATGTGTGGCGCCCCCTTTTACTAGCAGTAGTAGGCATGATGGCTGGGGAGTGTAATTTCTAATGCGGCGGCTTGACGGCTTGGTCTACTTATTCTCTCACTGTTTTTTTGTTCTGCTGCGGCGCTGCGGCGGGGGAGAGGAAGGATAAGAAGGGGAGGTGTTTTGGCATTTAGCATGCACGTTACTTTTGGAACT
>JAWZXG010000075.1:0-30322 GCA_037178625.1 Skeletonema tropicum
CTGACAGGCATGGCATGCTACCACAAGTACATTGGTTGGAGATATGTTTAGATTGTTGGCGTGCAAGATATTGTCAAGTTCCTTTCTCAATCCAGTCCGCAGGCACTCGTGTCTATAAACTAACTTTTTATCGCCCCAAAATTCACGCCAGGCATCCTTGACACCAACTTCTCCTTTCACAATCGCAGGGTCAATGACAGTAGCAGACTCACATTCTGGCACCAGAAGAAGAAACAATGCCGCTACTCAGAGTCGGTTCAAGGCAAGGTGAGTAAAAATACTTTTCATCGAAACAGAATCAGGAGAATGTCTTGCACATCACGTCGGTGTGAAGCTTACCAAGTGCACCGTGCCCACCAGCTACATCCAACACGTGTGTCATCCTCTTTCCCTCCTTCAGAAAGGAACGTACACTATTTGCAAAGCTCCAAGATTCTTTAAATTCTTTGATTGACGGGTTATGAATATGATTATCATGAAGAGCATGAAACAGCTTCTTTTCGAGATTGAATTTTGCCGATTGTTTTGCTCCATCTCCATCATTGGATAAAATATTTTGATTACAATGTCTTTGAATGTGATAATGCATAATAGAGTTGGTTTCCGCACCCCCTTTGTGAAAATGAAACCAAGCATCGAACTTGATATTTACCCCGATACTTGTCTCATGATGATGTAGAAGCATTGGAAGCCATATAGAATCATCTGCAAACATTTGCTCAAGTGGCAAATCGTAACAGTTGTGCAACAAGACTGGTTCGATCTCGTCGCAACCTCTTATTTGATCTGGGTCGATATTGATTGTATTTGCATCAAAATTGTGAGCTTTTGTAGAATTGGTTGCATCCACTGAAAGAGATACAAAGACACAAAACAGATGAACTTTCATTGCTCTATTTTCTTCCCAATCGTCAAATGTAAAATTGATAGTGCCAACAAATGATTTTTCCATAGTTGAGAGTGGAACAGAGATGCCAGTTTCTTCTTCTAGCTCACGAACAGCCCCAATTGCTGGCTTGTTTTGCTCTCCCAGATCCTTCTCGAGCTTCCCTCCAAAGCAATTGTAGAATCCAGCTCCAAAGCCTCTCAACTTCTTTCCTATCAAGATGCTTAAATTACTTCTAGTATTGTCAGTGTTGTCGGATTGTTTGTCTTCATTATTCCGACACAGTATTGTCACTAATGAAAACTCTTTTGGGATGTCTACATTGCTGATCTGACTGTCGCGCCCCACAGAAGCTGTATAAGACTCGAGAGAATCATGCCTTCTACCAAGTCGAGAAGAGTCCAAGGCGTGATGGAATAGCGTTGATGCATCTTGATAGTCTACATCATCATTACTTCTTGACATGGACATTCTCGTCGTCGTCGGCGCCAATGAAGCTGTCGGTCCAAGCAATCGGCTGACAGCCGTAAAACAAAGGCAGTGTCTGCAGTGCAGTAGCGTAACCCAGACAGTGACTAGGATGTAGATGGTTATTGTTGGCCTACTAGTCCTAATCCTATTCGAGCACATCGGCTTCTACACACAACATCAACCATGTGTGACTATGATAGACTTCTATGCTGTGTTGTGGATTTTTGGGGCCCTGTTTTTGCCCTCCTCCGCCATTTTCGTGCATCTGTGGTGGCGAGAAAGAAAGCAGTTTTCGGCCAAAATAAAGCTCAGGAGCAAAGCAAGGGCAAAGCTCTCAAGATCAAGATATATACAGCGATAGCGGTGGAGGAGGAGCTCTCGTTCTCTGAGCCCAATGGAATAGATCAGGAAAAAGAATCCAATACCAGCAGCAAAACATTTAGCAACAATGGGGAGGGGCGGATGTGCAATCGCCAAGCAGGATAATATAGTCTCCGTACTGGACAAGGAGCGAGAAGAAAAAGTTCAGAGTCAACCAAAATTTTATTGGGCACACGATGAAGAGCCACATAGAAGAAGGTGAGTGGGTCAAAAACAACAACAATGCTTCTCGTTTCGATGCTGTTATGTATTTCGCATTGTTTCTAACTTTTATTTCATCATGACCATCGTCGTAAATTGCAGAAAACAAGAGATTCTGGGCAAACATCCATCTCTAAAGCAGTACATGGGCATAGATACATCGACCAAATTCAAAGTAGCATTCTGGGTAGCCTTCCAACTCCTCTCGCTCCACGTTCTACAGGGAGCACCATGGTACACGTGGCTATTCTGCTGTTACACTCTCTCCGGATCCATCAACCACATGATGACACTTGCAATGCACGAACTATCCCACAATCTCGGTGCGAAGGGGGTAACACCCAATCGGTTCCTTGCCATACTTGCAAATTTGCCCATGGGTATCCCTGCCGCTGCCAGTTTCAAACGGTATCATATGGAGCATCACAAATTTCAGGGTGAAGATGTAGTCGATGTGGATATTCCGACTGAGTGGGAGGGATGGTTCTTCCACTCTTCTCCTCGCAAGGTGTTGTGGTGTTTGTTGCAACCTTTGTTCTATTCTTTACGTCCCTTGGCGGTCAACCCCAAAGAACCGACACGATGGGAATTCATCAATATTGTCTGCATCATTGCGTTTGATCTGAGCATTGTGTATGTTTGGGGATTACGTGAACTTCTGTATCTTGTCGTTGGTACTCTGTTTGGTATGGGGTTGCACCCAGTTGCTGGCCATTTCATTGCCGAGCACTATGTCATGCATGAGGGGCAGGAAACATTTAGCTATTATGGACCGCTTAATTGGCTTACGTTCAATGTAGGGTATCACAATGAGCATCACGATTTTGCCAATATTAGTGGGAGGCACCTTCCCGATGTTCGCAGGATTGCTCCGGAGTATTACGATGCTATTCCTCACTATCATTCATGGATTAAGGTCATCTATGACTACATTGTGGATGATGGCATTTCACCATATTCACGAACCAAGCGTGTTACAATGGAGAAGAAAGAAATCGATGCATTGAGGGCACGAGGTGGTCTTGTGAAATGATTCAGGTGTAATCACTTTGTCTCGTTCGAGTTTCAAAGATTTCGTTTGTGTTGTAAGAATAGATATTTGTTTCAAACAAGTAATTATATAGAATATTTGTCTTCAGATGCCAGTGGAATTCGTTGCAAACGTATCCAGAATGATCAGCTTTTGACCAAGATCCAAAGGCGATCACCCAAAAATGTTCACCAAAGAGCATCGAAATCCTAACAAACTCTATTCTCTTCGGGACAATCATTGCACCATACCTATCTAACACTTCTACACACGTATAAACTTTGCCACAAAGCAAATGGCAAAATAAAATCAATCTCCTCAATATTTGGTTAACAACAGCTCCTACTCTCATTCTTTTGTTGCATTCCAATGGGAAAGGCCTCTCGGTCAGGTTGCTGTGTAGCCTTCGGCAGTCTTTTGGCAATTTCCACGAATAGATCTTTGACATTGTTGGCACTCTTAGCCGATGTTTCCATGTGCAAAATACCGTTTTTCCTCGGCATATGCGTTCGCATCCGCAAACTCTACTTTACGGCGTCCCTCAAGATCAGCTTTATTTCCGGCCTTACATATAATGAGGACATAAAAAAGCAAGTGCAATGCATGTTTAGTATCTCGCAGTCCCACACCTCTTCGTAATCAAAAATATGACTTTGTACTCACCATCGCGATGACAACATTCTGATCCCCCCTTCGTTGCAATTCCTTCACCCAGGACTTCGCCCCTGCAAAAGAATCCGGATTAGTAATATCATAAACGACGATGGCTGCTGCTGCACCTCTGTAATACATTGGGGCTAGAGAGCGGTATCGTTCTTGTCCTGCAGTATCCCAAATCTCAAATTTTACAGTGGAGTCATCGAGAGCTACAGTTTGTGTCAAGAAAGCGGCTGTGGATATGCATGTTTTGTGTGTACATATGTTGTGTTGAGGTGGGCGAAGGGAATACATTTCAATTGTTAGTCTAAAATAATGTCGTAAATGTTCAGGTGCATGCGCAGCACCAAATCAATGCAGCCCTCAGCAGCAATAAAACTCAAAAGACTAAGATGCACGATAGTTGAGAGAGAAGAGCCTCACCTCCGATAGTTGGCTCCTGAAATTCAAAAAATTCATCTCTAACGAATCTGACGACGAGGCATGACTTCCCGACAGCAGTGTCGCCGAGGAGGACCAATTTAAAGTGGCATACGCGGTTGCTCATGGCTATTCTGTCTATTGAGGCTGCTTATTGGTGTTGCGGTCGAATGGGCGACGTAAAATGAAGAACTCTTTCGTTTTTGACTGCGTCTTCTTGCTTGGCTTGGGCTTGGCGTTTGTGTTTTCTGGCTTTCCCAAATCCTTCTCGTTCTCATCCTATGTAAAACTTATCAGCCTACCAATATTCTCTCCTACGGTAGAGCCCCATCTTATGTAGAGTGAAGTCTGTCTGCCCCAATTTTCAAACTCCGCTCCACAAAAGAAAAAAGCAAAAACCTTCTTTGCTGGTGCCATTGATTGCCAATGTAGTAGGAGTAATGCTTTGAAGATTGGAGTGAAGACTATATACAAATTGAAACATCATGATGGAAAAGGGTAGAAAGAGAGACCGACCGGGCGAAGTAGATGGGAAGCCTGCTACGAAAAAACAGCAGAGAAAGGCTGCTATGGCAGCAAAGACTCCTTATTTCACTCCGAAACCTTCCTCATCCATCGTCGGCATCGATGTTCCTCTGGAAAGACTCATGCCTCAAAAGCGTATTGAGCTGATTGCCGAGTTGAGTGAGTCAATCCTTGAGGATCCATCAACTGCACTTACGTCTTCTCGCACTGATGTAACGCCGACGACGGCAAAGACCAACACAAAAGATCAAGATGCGGACGCAAATAATGAAAAACAATACCACAAAACTCAATCCAAAATGAACAAGTTGTTCGAATTGGCATCTCTATCTACGAATGGACACGATGCTCATGCTGCCCGTCTAGCTCTATTGTCGTTACTTGCCATATTCCAGGACATCCTTCCGAGCGATCGCATACGCTTGCCAACAGAAGCAGAGATGAACGTTCGAGTCTCCAAAGATGTGAAACAAACTTGGGATTATGAGCGCAAGCTATTACAAGCTTATCAACGCTACTTGCAGTTGCTAGAGAAAACTTGGGAAGACGGAAAGTTTGGCCATCGTGGGTTGTCGGATCAAACTGGACCTCCTACAACTCTTGCTGCCACGTCTATTATTGCGCTGTCGCAGCTTCTACAAACAAGTTACCTGTTCAACTTCCGCTCAAATCTCATTCAAATTGTTGTGAGACAAGCAAACAATCATTCATCAGATGATGTCAGGCTCGCGTGCTGTCAAGCTCTGTCTGTCTTATTCACAAAAGACGTGCAAGGAGATGCATCGTTAGAGGCTGTACGCCGTATTGCAAAAATGGTGAAAGAACGGCACAACCAGCAAGGCGGACGTGGTATTCATCCAGATGTGATGAATACTTGGCTTTCGCTACCATTGCGCATTCATGAGGATGAAGCTATGGCAGCGAAAATAGCTGCGCAGGTGAAGAAGAAAACGAGCGAAGAAGTCGCAACAAGACAAAGATACTCAAGATATTGAAAATGAAATGAAGGAAGGAGAAGCAACTGTTGACAAGTTGGAGCTGGCTAAAAATCAGGCAGATACGTTGCACGCGATAATTTTGACTTATTTCAGGATATTGAAGGTGCAGGATGGTGCTGAGGAGCAAGTTGACAGCAAAGTGGTTGACTCAAGACTCCTTCCGTGTGCTCTCCGGGGCCTTGCAAAGTTCAGTCACTTGATACATTTGGATGCGGTTGTTGACCTGTTAGAAGTTCTCAAAAAGCTCCTTGAGAATGGAGATAGGCTGTCAACTGATTCTTGTGCGCATTGTATCTTATGCGCACTAAAGACGTTGCGTGGTCCAGGTAGGGATACGATTCCAGTCGACACGAAACAGTACTTGATTCCACTCTATGGGTTACTTCCACGAATTGGGATTCCAATCAACGAAAGTTCTCTTCCATCAACTAGCGCAGAGGATGCCCAATCCAACGATGAAGGGAAGATTATTGAAGAAATTATCCAGTGTTTGGATCATGCTTTTCTCCAACGAAGGGAATTATCTTCATTAAGGCTTGCCGGGTTTCTCAAACGGTTGACATCTTCGTCTCTACACTGCATGCCATCATCTTCTGTCCCACTTCTTGCATGCACACGCCAAATAGCGTCGCGTTATTCTACTTCCTCGTCCTCTAAAATTGGGCGCATGCTCGAAAACGAAGAGGAAGTAGTTGCAGAAGGAGTATTTTCTCCAGATGCGGAAGATCCAGAGCACTCAAACTCTCATGCGACATCCTTATGGGAGCTCTCTCTCTTACGCTACCACATCCATCCAAAGGTCGCAGAACAAAGCTCTAACATGGCAGAAGGCAAGTTGTTGAAGCTACCTGGAGAGGCACCTACAAAACTGTGCGCTCAGATGAAACGCGATGCGCAAGAATGTCACATTGAACAAAAGCCGTTGTGGAAAAAGCATCCCCTTGATAGTACCGCGTCAAGCAGAAAGAAGTCACGAAGACGTCAGAACCAAGCTCGCTTCATAACTCCTCGTAGAACAGCGAATTGGCATCTGCAAACAAATTATTAGATTTTAAGTAGTAACCCAACGACTGTTTAACTCACATGAACACAGTGTTTCATAGTGTGACTAAACCTCTGTCCAGATAGATCTACTCAGACGGCTTGTTGCAGTGGAAGAAACCTGCTCCATCGAGAGCTACCAAGGGTAAAAGAACACCATATGGCGAGTAGTCATAGAGGAATTCCCCACCTTCAAACTCCTTGTTACGTCTGCGCATCTCGAAGAAGTCAACTCCTGCAGGATGGCCTGCGGTCGTTGCTTCGCTAATTATCAGAGTGGAATTGTCCTCTTGACCCAGACCTGAAAAGGCGTTCATCCAGAACGCGTGGTATTCTTCTTCTTTGAATGAATTTGAAGACAAAGTAGGATCAACAATTTGACCGTACCACCTGCTGCCGGTATAACGTAGAAGAAAGGTGTAATTCTTCATCAGCTGCTGAAAAGCTACTGATTTGTTACTGATCTCAAAAAAGTCGTCGTCATCGTACTGATCAGGATTGTTATGTTTGTGAGGGGCGATGGTCACAGAAGCATTAACTGGATATTCAACCGAAAAATATTTTTCTTCTTGACCTGGATAACCGTCTCTCATTAGGCTGTATGGCTTCCCTTGCATCATCACCGAGTACATTGGCCGACCATAAACAGCAACGAAGTCAATACTGTCGCCATCTTTATCCATATCCTTCACAACTTTAAGTGTGGTGTGTTCGCATCTTTCTCAGACCGAATGGCATCACAAGGTGAGACAAACTGGCAAAAAATCCCGTACCGGCCGTCGAAGCATTCACACCTTTGATCCAGCTCTTCATCTACGCAAGTGCCCATGTAGTTGCAATCGGAATCGTTACTGCACTCCGCGCAATCAATATCAATACGGTAATCATCCTAAGAAGTTAAAAAGAAGAAAGTGAGTTTTGATCTAGGTGGAAGCGTACGTGTGAAAGACTGCAAAAGAATGGAGGTGGTGCACTCAAGTCAAATGGCCCTCAACAGGTCATCTACTTACGACTATCTTTCCATCCCAAAGACGCCAAAAGCCGGTAGATAATTCTACGAGATCAAAGTCCTCTGTTTGCTCTGATCGCAACAGCCACTGGCACTCATTTGACTCCTCTGAATCCAAGGTTGTTCTAATGTTTGGGTGACGGAAGACCCAACTCTCGATATCTTCGCAGTAGACGATCTCAGCAGGGATCGTATTCTTGTATTTATCACCCTTTTCTTTGTTCATTTCGATGTAAACCGGGCGCTGTGATTCTATACCGTCAAAGTTATAAAGTCCATTGAAGTGGCTGAAGATTAAAAGCCTCTTTTCGTAGCATTCTTCTTGGAAGCATTTCTGATTTTCATTGCTACAATCGGAGTCGACGGAGCACGTATCTTCAAGGGCGACCCATGCATCCTCCCATACCTCGTCACCAAACTGAAACAACAATAGAGGTGCACCCATATGCCCCGGAGGGTTGATGAGCAGCAATGTATTGACAAGCCAACACACATCACAATCATGATAGAAAAGTAGACAAATCGGATAACCCTCTTTGACCATTTGCGGAGTCTGCGCGCACTTGCGGACGAACTGCACTGAATCACATTATCTTTATTTGCTGCAATTTTCAAGCGGCGGCTGAAAAAGCCTCGTCTACAAAGTTGAAAGACGAACATCATCAATATTCTCAACAAACTCAAGAGCTGTTGTCGAAATAAATAATGAGAATATTGATACAAAAGACGGCAAGTAGAGCTGCAGCAGTAAAAGTGTCTTACCTAACACATCAAAAAAGATAGCCAAAACATTGTTCTCTTGTATAACGACGAAGAATAGACAAGTCAGAAACATGACACCTATGGAGATGCGTAAGAGTGATGAAAAGAAGATTCGGTGTGTGGGGAAATGTTTGTCACTATCTTTCTTCTGTTCCAGCGCCTTTCCAATCAGTTCAAGCCCAGTTGGGATCTCATCATCTGAGGTAAAAACATGTTTATCACACGTTGGTCATGATGTGATGGGGGGAAATGAAATAATATTAAGGATATATAATCCAACTTACCCATTAGTACTCCAATGATGATTCCAAGAAACTGCGTCGCGCGGACATTCCTCGTTACTTCTGCGACGCCGTGCGGATTATCATCTGTGCCGTTGTCAAGCTCATTCTTTAAGGCAAGAATAAGACAAGTAAGAGACATCGCGTAACTAACGCAGCCCGCAGCAAAGGGAGTCGAAAAGATGGGTTCCGCGACCAAGAAAGTGAAGGTACTCTCTGGAAATTCAAAGTTGTCAAACCTGTGTGTTCCACTTCTTCGATTTCGTTGTCGAAAGTTCGTCCTCTTGATGAAGGGAGGGAAACAGCATCGTCATCATTAAAGTCGTCGACATCAGCAATTCCATCATCGCTAGCGTTTACCAATGGGAGGGCCTCATCTCTGCGTTCTTGTTCAAGAGTTTCAATTCGATTGATAAGAGAATTAAAGTCGCTCCACGAGGGTTGCCTTTTAATCTCTCCAGAGACAATCGATTTCACCCCGCAGATGCTTTCTTCGCCTGCCTGCGTCATTGATGGTGATAGCTCAACAGAATTTGGTTGATCTGTATGATTTGAAAGTGATGAATACAATATTTTTTCAACTTAGATTAGGACGTTAATTACTTGAACGAGTAGAGTAATGAACTCGTTTCGGTTAGACCTTCATCGGCAAGTGTCAACGTGAGACAGCCCCAGGAGCGGGCTGTTCTAATGAATCTTTTGTATGGTGAACGGAGAAAAATGAAATGAACGGAGAAGTGAACGTCTTTTTCAGACGCGGTTTCAATGTCTTTTCAGACAGGAGAAGCTTTTGCTCTCCCGAGCTGAGCTGCCGGAAGGCAGCTCCTCGGGAGAGTAAAAGGAGGGAGCTCGATCAGTCAGGATCGGGCTCCCCATCAAAATACTTACTGGCCTCTTTGCCGGGTTCTTGTATCAGTTTTGCTTTCGTCACAGCTGATCGTATCGTTGGGGCTCCATGATAGGCAATAATAAACTTCTGAATTCCGTAGATCTTGTTCGAAGACTTCTTTGCAGTGGGTGTCGTAGAGACACCGAAGTAGTTTACGAGGGATATCATTTGGATGGAATGGTCCAGTGGAGGATGGCCAATTCTTTGTTGGTAAGAGTAGGCTTTGTTGGTTGTTGTATTGCGTTTGCATTTGATTCGATAGATCGTAGGCGTGCATCTGCTTGTAGGATGTACTGCTTGATGACGTGTGAGTCCCAGCCGCGTTGTACTTAGTCTTTTGAAGAGTAATTTAGATTGATTGATGTAGTCAGATTCAAGGGAGTTTTGGCGCTTGTACTGACGCAATAGACTGTAGGTGACACCTTTCATAATTTGTGGAGAGTGTGCTGAATGCGGCGGGAGATATTGGTAGAGATTGCAGGCTTTTTGGAATGTACGTGTTTGAATTTGTTGCGATGGTCCAATGGTGATAGTGAGATCGAGGAAGTTAACAGATGTTGATAGGGGCTCAAAGTCCCATCGTAGGGATCCGAAGTTATCAGTATCATATTGAAATTGTGCATATCGTAGGTTGGTACCAATCCATATTCCTTTCATATCGTCGATGAAACGCTTGTAGAGGAGGAGATCATTGGAATATTTATTAAGGAGGAATTCTTCATGGATTGCAAAGTAGATTGTAGCCCACATACATGCTGCACTAGTTCCCATTGCTGTACCAGTTAGTTGTTTGAAGTACATATCACCAAATTCGAAGATGTTGTTTTTCATGACTAGCGAAAGAGCTTCTTTGATTGCGGCAATAGGAAAGGAGGAGAGTCCATTGCTTGCTAGTTTACCGGAGGAGGCTAATTCATCGAGCCAGTTGCTGATGACTTGGAGCGCATGATCTGTGTCGATGTTAGTATACATAGATTGCGCATCTGCTGTAAATAGTCTTGCATTGAAGGGAAGGCGGTGGAATGACTGGAGACTGTCGAGTAGGCTGCCACTATCTTTGAGGTACGATGGGATGAATTGTTTCAGTTGTTGGAGATGGTAGTCGACCCACTTGCTAAGGCAGTTCATGAATGTACCTGCGCAGCATACAATTGGACGGAACTTGTAGGGCTTCTTTTTATGCACTTTCAGCGTCATACGGAATCGAGCAAACTTGTTTGTTGGGAACAGTTTCTCAGATTGCGAGCGCTTAAGGTAGTCTTGCTCGGCTTTAGACATTGACATCTTGTGTTTTTGACAGAAGAGGGCAATTTTATAGCGGAGGATATTATTCATTTGCATTGCTTCTTGACGGCTGATTCGTTGGTACACATTCGTATTACTGAGGTGATCAGTACAGGCGCTCTTGTTGTAGAAGCCTCTTCGCAGAAGACACGCACCGGTATTCTTATCACCTTCGATTACGATGAAGTGATGATCTTTTTGGAGAGCATCCATCGTGCGCCATTGAAGTGGAGTCATATTTGTACAGCGTTTACGGCGGTAGCGGCGTTGAAGAGATGTGACGGCTTTGGTGAAGTTTGATAAAGCAGTTTCAACTTCAACACTTGCAGGCTTGAACTCATGACCGGTAGGAATGTAGAGTTTAGGAATGTAGTCTCCTTCTCTTTCAGGCTTATCAAGGAAGGCGTATCGGTTTCGGATATCATTCTCAAAGCGACTGATTGAATGTTTTAGGTTGTTTGTTGGTTGCTTATGTTGGATGCAGAACTTTAATCCCAAGCCCAAGAACTTTTTGAGTCCAAGGGGGAGTGGGCGATTACCATCGTAGTAGATATGGCAGGCAGCGTTTATTGGTTGAGATAAGTATTGATGGACGGTGATGGATTGGATGTAGTCGTCAATGTTGGACCGCAATGATTTATCTGGGTCGGCACAGAATCCAAAGAGATTTTTTTGTTCTTCTCTGAATTGATTTACTTTATTAATTGTACGGTGGTGGAGAGAGTGTTCAAAGTGGTACTCTCTTTCTAATTCCTTCTTCCTCTTCCTCTTCGTCCTGCGTTGTTGGATCCGCCTCGACGGCTTCTTTGGTTTCCATCCCGGTGGTAGGATTTTCTTGAGCGTCGGGATGATTTGCTGCTGCGGCTGTCGTCGTCGGAATCTTCCTCCTCTTCTTCGCTGGTGTAGTTCTCCTCTTCTTCCTTGTCTGAGTATTCTTTCTGCCAGCGGAGGTTGGCCTTCCTTAGGATGGAGCGCTGTTGCTGCTTGGTTGAGTTGGTACGCGAGCCGCCTGACTGTTTCTTGGATGATGTGCGGTTCTTGCTTCTTGACTGATCGCTTGTATTCCGCCCATTTCCGGCTTTTCGAGGCTGGGCTTGCTCGCCTCGAGCCGAAGATTTTTTTCTTTCTTTAGCTTCTTCTTTGCGTTTGCCCCTTTTGATTTCCTCTCGGGCAATCCTCTTAATCCGATCAGTTAGTTTTTCATTATCACCATCGACATCCATAGCTTCACTTAAACGCTCATTGGCTTTGGCGGTCTCTTTCTTTTTGAAAAGAGCATCGATGTCGGCATTATTTGTTTTCTGCACCTCCGCTTTCTTAATGTTCTTCCAGGCACCGATGGAAATATTATAGATGAGCGGCCCAATAGTTTCCTTGATACGGGTAGTGAATGGGTCATCGTTGTCCATGGAATAGCCATTACTAATAATACCGTTGATGTTCAGGATGACATCTTTGTCGTGGAAAGGATGGTTGTTGGCGGTGGTAGTGAGCTTAGTTTGCAGATCAGCTAAAGTTAACGATGGTTGTAGTTCCTTCAGCTCTTCCCCCTTAAAGTCTCCGGTAGATGCATCAAAGACCTTGACGCAGGCTAAGAGGGCTAGCTCAGATGTGCTTAGGGTAGAGGTTGGATTAAGGTATTTCCAAACCCCAGTTAGAACATAAGAGGTCTCAAACAATGCTTCCAACAGTTTTTGGAGGCGTAGTTCGCGATACTCTTGTAGACCTAATTCGGCAAGTCGTTGAGCTTTCTCCGCAAGTTTAGCGTTGAGTTCCAGCTGCAATTTTCTTGCTTCCTCTACCAATCCGGTTGCTTCTTCATTACTCTTTAGGATGGCAGGGAGGGTCAAAGGTTGTTGACGTTGGATCGAATTAGGTTGGTACGGGTGTTCTTTGCCGTCGATAGTGACTTTTTTGTTTTTGAAGTCATCGATGGCCGCGGCTTTCTGATTGATTTTATCAGTATCGCTGCGCATAGCTTTCAGATGAGCTATGAGTACCGAAATTAATCTAGGTGGAAGCGTCTCGAGGGATTTTGTAAGGCCTGGACATGCCTGCGCAATGGCAGGTGGGAGGCCTTTCATGGCTGATTCAACAGTGGCGGAGATGTCGGCTGGGCTGCCATTATCGGTCTTCTTAGAAGAGCTCCTGTCGCTACTGGTGGATCTCCGTTTGGTGGCCGTGGACGCTGTACTATTGTTTGTCATGATGTTGATCGGCCCTCGGGGCCCCGGGTCGAAACAAGCGCAGTGAAGTGTCGATAACGGGGCTGGGAGGTGCCCAACCCCTTATGGTCACAAATTCATCCAAAATTTTTCTACAGGATTAACGGTGGAATCAGTATAGTAGCTGTTTAGTGAGAAAGTTTACCTGCTGGACACGTAGAGGCTCTGTAGACCATACCGCTGTAGGATTTGTACTTGTTCCTACGTAGAAAGCAAGAAGTACCTGGCTTAAATGCGCTTTTTACAGAAATTGATTGGCTATATCTGTCGAGGATACCATCATTTGCAGAAAGAAATACAGGTACATTGTCATTATAGGTGACATGTTTCTTCATCACGAGAAATATTCTCCCTTTGTTGTATCCTTTATTGATTGTCGTTAATTTGTCATGTTGCCGCGATTGATAATAAATTTGTCTTGAAGACAAATTTATTTTCCATGCAAGTTTGTGAATATCGCATTGTATCGTCCACTAGGCAAAATAATCGCGTGGCAATTGGTATTCTTTCTTCGTTTCTTTCCATTTTTTGTTTGGGCTGGTTATGATTTCGGTGATGCGGTTCGTCAGGTCCTCTCTATTCTTTATTAAAGTACCACTCACTGCCTTTTGATAAGTTGTTTTCGTCATTTCATCAAGCTTTCTTTTGTTGTATCTTGTCTTGGTTTCTTCTGCCTTGCCGTCAAGGTACTTGACCCATTTGTCCCGCTTCTTGAAGAGTTTGCAGAGTTGGCTATCTTGGTTCGTCTTGCAATTGTGTAACCGTTCTACAGACACGCTCGACCCTGTCCAATAAATGGCACTATCCGTCGGGTGCATAACATTTTTGGAACCAAGTGTTTTGCCCCTGCTGGTAGCAACGTATCCTGTCCCAAGGCACTGGCTTCTCTCCCAGAGCTCATCTGACGGATCTATCACCATGCGATTCCATCGATTGTCCTTGCCGAACCCGGCCTCCATGCCCTGGCAGCGGTGTATTGTGATTGCGAATGCAATTTGCAGGGGCATGAACGTGGCAGTACAGCATCCCTTGTTGCAGATGTGAGTGTAGGGTGGTATTGGCACGTGCTGAGTGGAGTGGTGGAGTGGAGTGATTGCAAATTTGTGTAAAGAGGGATGATTGATCAGTGCCATGCTATATTTCGAATTCAAGAATACATTTCTACATTCACTCACCGTTGGATTCTTTTTGTCCAGGGTTCAATGCCTTGCCGCGGTTTGAAGTATGGGAAATCAACGACTATATACTTTGGGAGGGATTCAACACCATTTGTGTTTGGTCCTACGGAGTGCTGCTCGTCATAAACGATGTCAATCACCTTCCCAATCGCTCCAACGTACAGGCCAGAGTTCGGATCAATGTTCGCTGTCTCCAGGCACACGTGCACACCAACGGAAACGTCTAAAGTGTACAACATCTTTTTGCCGAAGAAATGCGACTGGTACACAGTGGGATTGCCAACCATGTTGCTCTTGAATTGGCATCTGAGCCGTGCTACCGGTACTGACAGCCGTTTCTGACGAGAAATATTCTCGCTTTGTTGTATCCTTTATTGATTGTCGTTAATTTGTCATGTTGCTCGATTGAAAATAAATTTGTCTTGAAGACAAATTTATTTTCCATGCAAGTTGTGAATATTGCATTGTATCGTCCACTAGGCAAAATAATCGCGTGGCAATTGGTATTCTTTCTTCGCTTCTTTCCATTTTTTGTTTGGGCTGGTTATGATTTCGGTGATGCGGTTTGTCAGGTCCTCTCTATTCTTTATTAAAGTACCACTCACTGCCTTTTGGTAAGTCGTTTTCGTCATTTTGTCGAGCTTTCTCTTGTTGTATCTTGTCTTGGTTTCTTCTGCCTTGCCGTCAAGGTACTTGACCCATTTGTCCCGCTTCTTGAAGAGTTTGCAGAGTTGGCCATCTTGGTTCGTCTTGCAATTGTGTAACCATTCTACAGACACGCTCGGCCCTGTCCAATAAATCGCACTATCCGTCGGGTGCATAACATTTTTGGAACCAAGTGTTTTGCCCCTGCTGGTAGCAACGTATCCTGTCCCAAGGCACTGGAGGCTTCGGGTCTCCCAGAGCTCATCTGACGGATCTATCACCATGCGATTCCATCGATCGTCCTTGCCGAACCCGGCCTCCATGCCTTGGGACAGGATACGTTGCTACCAGCAGGGGCAAAACACTTGGTTCCAAAAATGTTATGCACCCGACGGATAGTGCGATTTATTGGACAGGGCCGAGCGTGTCTGTAGAATGGTTACACAATTGCAAGACGAACCAAGATGGCCAACTCTGCAAACTCTTCAAGAAGCGGACAAATGGGTCAAGTACCTTGACGGCAAGGCAGAAGAAACCAAGACAAGATACAACAAGAGAAAGCTCGACAAAATGACGAAAACGACTTACCAAAAGGCAGTGAGTGGTACTTTAATAAAGAATAGAGAGGACCTGACAAACCGCATCACCGAAATCATAACCAGCCCAAACAAAAAATGGAAAGAAGCGAAGAAAGAATACCAATTGCCACGCGATTATTTTGCCTAGTGGACGATACAATGCAATATTCACAACTTGCATGGAAAATAAATTTGTCTTCAAGACAAATTTATTTTCAATCGAGCAACATGACAAATTAACGACAATCAATAAAGGATACAACAAAGCGAGAATATTTCTCGTCAGAAACGGCTGTCAGTACCGGTAGCACGGCTCAGATGCCAATTCAAGAGCAACATGGTTGGCAATCCCACTGTGTACCAGTCGCATTTCTTCGGCAAAAAGATGTTGTACACTTTAGACGTTTCCGTTGGTGTGCACGTGTGCCTGGAGACAGCGAACATTGATCCGAACTCTGGCCTGTACGTTGGAGCGATTGGGAAGGTGATTGACATCGTTTATGACGAGCAGCACTCCGTAGGACCAAACACAAATGGTGTTGAATCCCTCCCAAAGTATATAGTCGTTGATTTCCCATACTTCAAACCGCGGCAAGGCATTGAACCCTGGACAAAAAGAATCCAACGGTGAGTGAATGTAGAAATGTATTCTTGAATTCGAAATATAGCATGGCACTGATCAATCATCCCTCTTTACACAAATTTGCAATCACTCCACTCCACCACTCCACTCAGCACGTGCCAATACCACCCTACACTCACATCTGCAACAAGGGATGCTGTACTGCCACGTTCATGCCCCTGCAAATTGCATTCGCAATCACAATACACCGCTGCCAGGGCATGGAGGCCGGGTTCGGCAAGGACAATCGATGGAATCGCATGGTGATAGATCCGTCAGATGAGCTCTGGGAGAGAAGCCAGTGCCTTGGGACAGGATACGTTGCTACCAGCAGGGGCAAAACACTTGGTTCCAAAAATGTTATGCACCCGACGGATAGTGCCATTTATTGGACAGGGTCGAGCGTGTCTGTAGAACGGTTACACAATTGCAAGACGAACCAAGATAGCCAACTCTGCAAACTCTTCAAGAAGCGGGACAAATGGGTCAAGTACCTTGACGGCAAGGCAGAAGAAACCAAGACAAGATACAACAAAAGAAAGCTTGATGAAATGACGAAAACAACTTATCAAAAGGCAGTGAGTGGTACTTTAATAAAGAATAGAGAGGACCTGACGAACCGCATCACCGAAATCATAACCAGCCCAAACAAAAAATGGAAAGAAACGAAGAAAGAATACCAATTGCCACGCGATTATTTTGCCTAGTGGACGATACAATGCGATATTCACAAACTTGCATGGAAAATAAATTTGTCTTCAAGACAAATTTATTATCAATCGCGGCAACATGACAAATTAACGACAATCAATAAAGGATACAACAAAGGGAGAATATTTCTCGTGATGAAGAAACATGTCACCTATAATGACAATGTACCTGTATTTCTTTCTGCAAATGATGGTATCCTCGACAGATATAGCCAATCAATTTCTGTAAAAAGCGCATTTAAGCCAGGTACTTCTTGCTTTCTACGTAGGAACAAGTACAAATCCTACAGCGGTATGGTCTACAGAGCCTCTACGTGTCCAGCAGGTAAACTTTCTCACTAAACAGCTACTATACTGATTCCACCGTTAATCCTGTAGAAAAATTTTGGATGAATTTGTGACCATAAGGGGTTGGGCACCTCCCAGCCCCGTTATCGACACTTCACTGCGCTTGTTTCGACCCGGGGCCCCGAGGGCCGATCAACATCATGACAAACAATAGTACAGCGTCCACGGCCACCAAACGGAGATCCACCAGTAGCGACAGGAGCTCTTCTAAGAAGACCGATAATGGCAGCCCAGCCGACATCTCCGCCACTGTTGAATCAGCCATGAAAGGCCTCCCACCTGCCATTGCGCAGGCATGTCCAGGCCTTACAAAATCCCTCGAGACGCTTCCACCTAGATTAATTTCGGTACTCATAGCTCATCTGAAAGCTATGCGCAGCGATACTGATAAAATCAATCAGAAAGCCGCGGCCATCGATGACTTCAAAAACAAAAAAGTCACTATCGACGGCAAAGAACACCCGTACCAACCTAATTCGATCCAACGTCAACAACCTTTGACCCTCCCTGCCATCCTAAAGAGTAATGAAGAAGCAACCGGATTGGTAGAGGAAGCAAGAAAATTGCAGCTGGAACTCAACGCTAAACTTGCGGAGAAAGCTCAACGACTTGCCGAATTAGGTCTACAAGAGTATCGCGAACTACGCCTCCAAAAACTGTTGGAAGCATTGTTTGAGACCTCTTATGTTCTAACTGGGGTTTGGAAATACCTTAATCCAACCTCTACCCTAAGCACATCTGAGCTAGCCCTCTTAGCCTGCGTCAAGGTCTTTGATGCATCTACCGGAGACTTTAAGGGGGAAGAGCTGAAGGAACTACAACCATCGTTAACTTTAGCTGATCTGCAAACTAAGCTCACTACCACCGCCAACAACCATCCTTTCCACGACAAAGATGTCATCCTGAACATCAACGGTATTATTAGTAATGGCTATTCCATGGACAACGATGACCCATTCACTACCCGTATCAAGGAAACTATTGGGCCGCTCATCTATAATATTTCCATCGGTGCCTGGAAGAACATTAAGAAAGCGGAGGTGCAGAAAACAAATAATGCCGACATCGATGCTCTTTTCAAAAAGAAAGAGACCGCCAAAGCCAATGAGCGTTTAAGTGAAGCTATGGATGTCGATGGTGATAATGAAAAACTAACTGATCGGATTAAGAGGATTGCCCGAGAGGAAATCAAAAGGGGCAAACGCAAAGAAGAAGCTAAAGAAAGAAAAAAATCTTCGGCTCGAGGCGAGCAAGCCCAGCCTCGAAAAGCCGGAAATGGGCGGAATACAAGCGATCAGTCAAGAAGCAAGAACCGCACATCATCCAAGAAACAGTCAGGCGGCTCGCGTACCAACTCAACCAAGCAGCAACAGCGCTCCATCCTAAGGAAGGCCAACCTCCGCTGGCAGAAAGAATACTCAGACAAGGAAGAAGAGGAGAACTACACCAGCGAAGAAGAGGAGGAAGATTCCGACGACGACAGCCGCAGCAGCAAAATCATCCCGACGCTCAAGAAAATCCTACCACCGGGATGGAAACCAAAGAAGCCGTCGAGGCGGATCCAACAACGCAGGACGAAGAGGAAGAGGAAGAAGGAATTAGAAAGAGAGTACCACTTTGAACACTCTCTCCACCACCGTACAATTAATAAAGTAAATCAATTCAGAGAAGAACAAAAAAATCTCTTTGGATTCTGTGCCGACCCAGATAAATCATTGCGGTCCAACATTGACGACTACATCCAATCCATCACCGTCCATCAATACTTATCTCAACCAATAAACGCTGCCTGCCATATCTACTACGATGGTAATCGCCCACTCCCCCTTGGACTCAAAAAGTTCTTGGGCTTGGGATTAAAGTTCTGCATCCAACATAAGCAACCAACAAACAACCTAAAACATTCAATCAGTCGCTTTGAGAATGATATCCGAAACCGATACGCCTTCCTTGATAAGCCTGAAAGAGAAGGAGACTACATTCCTAAACTCTACATTCCTACCGGTCATGAGTTCAAGCCTGCAAGTGTTGAAGTTGAAACTGCTTTATCAAACTTCACCAAAGCCGTCACATCTCTTCAACGCCGCTACCGCCGTAAACGCTGTACAAATATGACTCCACTTCAATGGCGCACGATGGATGCTCTCCAAAAAGATCATCACTTCATCGTAATCGAAGGTGATAAGAATACCGGTGCGTGTCTTCTGCGAAGAGGCTTCTACAACAAGAGCGCCTGTACTGATCACCTCAGTAATACGAATGTGTACCAACGAATCAGCCGTCAAGGAAGCAATGCAAATGAATAATATCCTCCGCTATAAAATTGCCCTCTTCTGTCAAAAACACAAGATGTCAATGTCTAAAGCCGAGCAAGACTACCTTAAGCGCTCGCAATCTGAGAAACTGTTCCCAACAAACAAGTTTGCTCGATTCCGTATGACGCTGAAAGTGCATAAAAAGAAGCCCTACAAGTTCCGTCCAATTGTATGCTGCGCAGGTACATTCATGAACTGCCTTAGCAAGTGGGTCGACTACCATCTCCAACAACTGAAACAATTCATCCCATCGTACCTCAAAGATAGTGGCAGCCTACTCGACAGTCTCCAGTCATTCCACCGCCTTCCCTTCAATGCAAGACTATTTACAGCAGATGCGCAATCTATGTATACTAACATCGACACAGATCATGCGCTCCAAGTCATCAGCAACTGGCTCGATGAATTAGCCTCCTCCGGTAAACTAGCAAGCAATGGACTCTCCTCCTTTCCTATTGCCGCAATCAAAGAAGCTCTTTCGCTAGTCATGAAAAACAACATCTTCGAATTTGGTGATATGTACTTCAAACAACTAACTGGTACAGCAATGGGAACTAGTGCAGCATGTATGTGGGCTACAATCTACTTTGCAATCCATGAAGAATTCCTCCTTAATAAATATTCCAATGATCTCCTCCTCTACAAGCGTTTCATCGACGATATGAAAGGAATATGGATTGGTACCAACCTACGATATGCACAATTTCAATATGATACTGATAACTTCGGATCCCTACGATGGGACTTTGAGCCCCTATCAACATCTGTTAACTTCCTCGATCTCACTATCACCATTGGACCATCGCAACAAATTCAAACACGTACATTCCAAAAAGCCTGCAATCTCTACCAATATCTCCCGCCGCATTCAGCACACTCTCCACAAATTATGAAAGGTGTCACCTACAGTCTATTGCGTCAGTACAAGCGCCAAAACTCCCTTGAATCTGACTACATCAATCAATCTAAATTACTCTTCAAAAGACTAGTACAACGCGGCTGGGACTCACACGTCATCAAGCAGTACATCCTACAAGCAGATGCACGCCTACGATCTATCGAATCAAATGCAAACGCAATACAACAACCAACAAAGCCTACTCTTACCAACAAAGAATTGGCCATCCTCCACTGGACATTCCATCCAAATGATATCCCTCGTAAACTACTTCGGTGTCTCTACGACACCCACTGCAAAGAAGTCTTCGAACAAGATCTACGAATTCAGAAGTTTATTATTGCCTATCATGGAGCCCCAACGATACGATCAGCTGTGACGAAAGCAAAACTGATACAAGAACCCGGCAAAGAGGCCAGTAAGTATTTTGATGGGGAGCCCGATCCTGACTGATCGAGCTCCCCTCCTTTTACTCTCCCGAGGAGCTGCCTTCCGGCAGCTCAGCTCGGGAGAGCAAAAGCTTCTCCTGTCTGAAAAGACATTGAAACCGCGTCTGAAAAAGACGTTCACTTCTCCGTTCATTTCATTTTTCTCCGTTCACCATACAAAAGATTCATTAGAACAGCCCGCTCCTGGGGCTGTCTCACGTTGACACTTGCCGATGAAGGTCTAACCGAAACGAGTTCATTACTCTACTCGTTCAAGTAATTAACGTCCTAATCTAAGTTGAAAAAATATTGTATCATCACTTTCAAATCATACAGATCAACCAAATCTGTTGAGCTATCACCATCATGACGCAGGCAGGCGAAGAAAGCATCTGCGGGGTGAAATCGATTGTCTCTGGAGAGATTAAAAGGCAACCCTCGTGGAGCGACTTTAATTCTCTTATCAATCGAATTGAAACTCTTGAACAAGAACGCAGAGATGAGGCCCTCCCATTGGTAAACGCTAGCGATGATGGAATTGCTGATGTCGACGACTTTAATGATGACGATGCTGTTTCCCTCCCTTCATCAAGAGGACGAACTTTCGACAACGAAATCGAAGAAGTGGAACACAGGTTTGACAACTTTGAATTTCCAGAGAGTACCTTCACTTTCTTGGTCGCGGAACCCATCTTTTCGACTCCCTTTGCTGCGGGCTGCGTTAGTTACGCGATGTCTCTTACTTGTCTTATTCTTGCCTTAAAGAATGAGCTTGACAACGGCACAGATGATAATCCGCACGGCGTCGCAGAAGTAACGAGGAATGTCCGCGCGACGCAGTTTCTTGGAATCATCATTGGAGTACTAATGGGTAAGTTGGATTATATATCCTTAATATTATTTCATTTCCCCCATCACATCATGACCAACGTGTGATAAACATGTTTTACCTCAGATGATGAGATCCCAACTGGGCTTGAACTGATTGGAAAGGCGCTGGAACAGAAGAAAGATAGTGACAAACATTTCCCCACACACCGAATCTTCTTTTCATCACTCTTACGCATCTCCATAGGTGTCATGTTTCTGACTTGTCTATTCTTCGTCGTTATACAAGAGAACAATGTTTTTGGCTATCTTTTTTGATGTGTTAGGTAAGACACTTTTACTGCTGCAGCTCTACTTGCCGTCTTTTGTATCAATATTCTCATTATTTATTTCGACAACAGCTCTTGAGTTTGTTGAGAATATTGATGATGTCGTCTTTCAACTTTGTAGACGAGGCTTTTTCAGCCGCCGCTTGAAAATTGCAGCAAATAAAGATAATGTGATTCAGTGCAGTTCGTCCGCAAGTGCGCGCAGACTCCGCAAATGGTCAAAGAGGGTTATCCGATTTGTCTACTTTTCTATCATGATTGTGATGTGTGTTGGCTTGTCATACATTGCTGCTCATCAACCCTCCGGGGCATATGGGTGCACCTCTATTGTTGTTCAGTTTGGTGACGAGGTATGGGAGGATGCATGGGTCGCCCTTGAAGATACGTGCTCCGTCGACTCCGATTGTAGCAATGAAAATCAGAAATGCTTCCAAGAAGAATGCTACGAAAAGAGGCTTTTAATCTTCAGCCACTTCAATGGACTTTATAACTTTGACGGTATAGAATCACAGCGCCCGGTTTACATCGAAATGAACAAAGAAAAGGGTGATAAATACAAGAATACGATCCCTGCTGAGATCGTCTACTGCGAAGATATCGAGAGTTGGGTCTTCCGTCACCCAAACATTAGAACAACCTTGGATTCAGAGGAGTCAAATGAGTGCCAGTGGCTGTTGCGATCAGAGCAAACAGAGGACTTTGATCTCGTAGAATTATCTACCGGCTTTTGGCGTCTTTGGGATGGAAAGATAGTCGTAAGTAGATGACCTGTTGAGGGCCATTTGACTTGAGTGCACCACCTCCATTCTTTTGCAGTCTTTCACACGTACGCTTCCACCTAGATCAAAAACTCACTTTCTTCTTTTTAACTTCTTAGGATGATTACCGTATTGATATTGATTGCGCGGAGTGCAGTAACGATTCCGATTGCAACTACATGGGCACTTGCGTAGATGAAGAGCTGGATCAAAGGTGTGAATGCTTCGACGGCCGGTACGGGATTTTTTGCCAGTTTGTCTCACCTTGTGATGCCATTCGGTCTGAGAAAGATGCGAACACCACACTTAAAGTTGTGAAGGATATGGATAAAGATGGCGACAGTATTGACTTCGTTGCTGTTTATGGTCGGCCAATGTACTCGGTGATGATGCAAGGGAAGCCATACAGCCTAATGAGAGACGGTTATCCAGGTCAAGAAGAAAAATATTTTTCGGTTGAATATCCAGTTAATGCTTCTGTGACCAATCGCCCCTCACAAACATAACAATCCTGATCAGTACGATGACGACGACTTTTTTGAGATCAGTAACAAATCAGTAGCTTTTCAGCAGCTGATGAAGAATTACACCTTTCTTCTACGTTATACCGGCAGCAGGTGGTACGGTCAAATTGTTGATCCTACTTTGTCTTCAAATTCATTCAAAGAAGAAGAATACCACGCGTTCTGGATGAACGCCTTTTCAGGTCTGGGTCAAGAGGACAATTCCACTCTGATAATTAGCGAAGCAACGACCGCAGGCCATCCTGCAGGAGTTGGACTTCTTCGAGATGCGCAGACGTAACAAGGAGTTTGAAGGTGGGGAATTCCTCTATGACTACTCGCCATATGGTGTTCTTTTACCCTTGGTAGCTCTCGATGGAGCAGGTTTCTTCCACTGCAACAAGCCGTCTGAGTAGATCTATCTGGACAGAGGTTTAGTCACACTATGAAACACTGTGTTCATGTGAGTTAAACAGTCGTTGGGTTACTACTTAAAATCTAATAATTTGTTTGCAGATGCCAATTCGCTGTTCTACGAGGAGTTATGAAGCGAGCTTGGTTCTGACGTCTTCGTGACTTCTTTCTGCTTGACGCGGTACTATCAAGGGGATGCTTTTTCCACAACGGCTTTTGTTCAATGTGACATTCTTGCGCATCGCGTTTCATCTGAGCGCACAGTTTTGTAGGTGCCTCTCCAGGTAGCTTCAACAACTTGCCTTCTGCCATGTTAGAGCTTTGTTCTGCGACCTTTGGATGGATGTGGTAGCGTAAGAGAGAGAGCTCCCATAAGGATGTCGCATGAGAGTTTGAGTGCTCTGGATCTTCCGCATCTGGAGAAAATACTCCTTCTGCAACTACTTCCTCTTCGTTTTCGAGCATGCGCCCAATTTTAGAGGACGAGGAAGTAGAATAACGCGACGCTATTTGGCGTGTGCATGCAAGAAGTGGGACAGAAGATGATGGCATGCAGTGTAGAGACGAAGATGTCAACCGTTTGAGAAACCCGGCAAGCCTTAATGAAGATAATTCCCTTCGTTGGAGAAAAGCATGATCCAAACACTGGATAATTTCTTCAATAATCTTCCCTTCATCGTTGGATTGGGCATCCTCTGCGCTAGTTGATGGAAGAGAACTTTCGTTGATTGGAATCCCAATTCGTGGAAGTAACCCATAGAGTGGAATCAAGTACTGTTTCGTGTCGACTGGAATCGTATCCCTACCTGGACCACGCAACGTCTTTAGTGCGCATAAGATACAATGCGCACAAGAATCAGTTGACAGCCTATCTCCATTCTCAAGGAGCTTTTTGAGAACTTCTAACAGGTCAACAACCGCATCCAAATGTATCAAGTGACTGAACTTTGCAAGGCCCCGGAGAGCACACGGAAGGAGTCTTGAGTCAACCACTTTGCTGTCAACTTGCTCCTCAGCACCATCCTGCACCTTCAATATCCTGAAATAAGTCAAAATTATCGCGTGCAACGTATCTGCCTGATTTTTAGCCAGCTCCAACTTGTCAACAGTTGCTTCTCCTTCCTTCATTTCATTTTCAATATCTTGAGTATCTTTGTCTTGTTGCGACTTCTTCGCTCGTTTCTTCTTCACCTGCGCAGCTATTTTCGCTGCCATAGCTTCATCCTCATGAATGCGCAATGGTAGCGAAAGCCAAGTATTCATCACATCTGGATGAATACCACGTCCGCCTTGCTGGTTGTGCCGTTCTTTCACCATTTTTGCAATACGGCGTACAGCCTCTAACGATGCATCTCCTTGCACGTCTTTTGTGAATAAGACAGACAGAGCTTGACAGCACGCGAGCCTGACATCATCTGATGAATGATTGTTTGCTTGTCTCACAACAATTTGAATGAGATTTGAGCGGAAGTTGAACAGGTAACTTGTTTGTAGAAGCTGCGACAGCGCAATAATAGACGTGGCAGCAAGAGTTGTAGGAGGTCCAGTTTGATCCGACAACCCACGATGGCCAAACTTTCCGTCTTCCCAAGTTTTCTCTAGCAACTGCAAGTAGCGTTGATAAGCTTGTAATAGCTTGCGCTCATAATCCCAAGTTTGTTTCACATCTTTGGAGACTCGAACGTTCATCTCTGCTTCTGTTGGCAAGCGTATGCGATCGCTCGGAAGGATGTCCTGGAATATGGCAAGTAACGACAATAGAGCTAGACGGGCAGCATGAGCATCGTGTCCATTCGTAGATAGAGATGCCAATTCGAACAACTTGTTCATTTTGGATTGAGTTTTGTGGTATTGTTTTTCATTATTTGCGTCCGCATCTTGATCTTTTGTGTTGGTCTTTGCCGTCGTCGGCGTTACATCAGTGCGAGAAGACGTAAGTGCAGTTGATGGATCCTCAAGGATTGACTCACTCAACTCGGCAATCAGCTCAATACGCTTTTGAGGCATGAGTCTTTCCAGAGGAACATCGATGCCGACGATGGATGAGGAAGGTTTCGGAGTGAAATAAGGAGTCTTTGCTGCCATAGCAGCCTTTCTCTGCTGTTTTTTCGTAGCAGGCTTCCCATCTACTTCGCCCGGTCGGTCTCTCTTTCTACCCTTTTCCATCATGATGTTTCAATTTGTATATAGTCTTCACTCCAATCTTCAAAGCATTACTCCTACTACATTGGCAATCAATGGCACCAGCAAAGAAGGTTTTTGCTTTTTTCTTTTGTGGAGCGGAGTTTGAAAATTGGGGCAGACAGACTTCACTCTACATAAGATGGGGCTCTACCGTAGGAGAGAATATTGGTAGGCTGATAAGTTTTACATAGGATGAGAACGAGAAGGATTTGGGAAAGCCAGAAAACACAAACGCCAAGCCCAAGCCAAGCAAGAAGACGCAGTCAAAAACGAAAGAGTTCTTCATTTTACGTCGCCCATTCGACCGCAACACCAATAAGCAGCCTCAATAGACAGAATAGCCATGAGCAACCGCGTATGCCACTTTAAATTGGTCCTCCTCGGCGACACTGCTGTCGGGAAGTCATGCCTCGTCGTCAGATTCGTTAGAGATGAATTTTTTGAATTTCAGGAGCCAACTATCGGAGGTGAGGCTCTTCTCTCTCAACTATCGTGCATCTTAGTCTTTTGAGTTTTATTGCTGCTGAGGGCTGCATTGATTTGGTGCTGCGCATGCACCTGAACATTTACGACATTATTTTAGACTAACAATTGAAATGTATTCCCTTCGCCCACCTCAACACAACATATGTACACACAAAACATGCATATCCACAGCCGCTTTCTTGACACAAACTGTAGCTCTCGATGACTCCACTGTAAAATTTGAGATTTGGGATACTGCAGGACAAGAACGATACCGCTCTCTAGCCCCAATGTATTACAGAGGTGCAGCAGCAGCCATCGTCGTTTATGATATTACTAATCCGGATTCTTTTGCAGGGGCGAAGTCCTGGGTGAAGGAATTGCAACGAAGGGGGGATCAGAATGTTGTCATCGCGATGGTGAGTACAAAGTCATATTTTTGATTACGAAGAGGTGTGGACTGCGAGATACTAAACATGCATTGCACTTGCTTTTTTTATGTCCTCATTATATGTAAGGCCGGAAATAAAGCTGATCTTGAGGGACGCCGTAAAGTAGAGTTTGCGGATGCGAACGCATATGCCGAGGAAAACGGTATTTTGCACATGGAAACATCGGCTAAGAGTGCCAACAATGTCAAAGATCTATTCGTGGAAATTGCCAAAAGACTGCCGAAGGCTACACAGCAACCTGACCGAGAGGCCTTTCCCATTGGAATGCAACAAAAGAATGAGAGTAGGAGGCTGTTGTTAACCAAATATTGAGGAGATTGATTTTATTTTGCCATTTGCTTTGTGGCAAAGTTTATACGTGTGTAGAAGTGTTAGATAGGTATGGTGCAATGATTGTCCCGAAGAGAATAGAGTTTGTTAGGATTTCGATGCTCTTTGGTGAACATTTTTGGGTGATCGCCTTGGATCTTGGTCAAAAGCTGATCATTCTGGATACGTTTGCAACGAATTCCACTGGCATCTGAAGACAAATATTCTATATAATTACTTGTTTGAAACAAATATCTATTCTTACAACACAAACGAAATCTTTGAAACTCGAACGAGACAAAGTGATTACACCTGAATCATTTCACAAGACCACCTCGTGCCCTCAATGCATCGATTTCTTTCTTCTCCATTGTAACACGCTTGGTTCGTGAATATGGTGAAATGCCATCATCCACAATGTAGTCATAGATGACCTTAATCCATGAATGATAGTGAGGAATAGCATCGTAATACTCCGGAGCAATCCTGCGAACATCGGGAAGGTGCCTCCCACTAATATTGGCAAAATCGTGATGGCTCATTGTGATACCCTACATTGAACGTAAGCCAATTAAGCGGTCCATAATAGCTAAATGTTTCCTGCCCCTCATGCATGACATAGTGCTCGGCAATGAAATGGCCAGCAACTGGGTGCAACCCCATACCAAACAGAGTACCAACGACAAGATACAGAAGTTCAACGTAATCCCCAAACATACACAATGCTCAGATCAAACGCAATGATGCAGACAATATTGATGAATTCCCATCGTGTCGGTTCTTTGGGGTTGACCGCCAAGGGACGTAAAGAATAGAACAAAGGTTGCAACAAACACCACAAACACCTTGCGAGGAGAAGAGTGGAAGAACCATCCCTCCCACTCAGTCGGAATATCCACATCGACTACATCTTCACCCTGAAATTTGTGATGCTCCATATGATACCGTTTGAAACTGGCAGCGGCAGGGATACCCATGGGCAAATTTGCAAGTATGGCAAGGAACCGATTGGGTGTTACCCCCTTCGCACCGAGATTGTGGGATAGTTCGTGCATTGCAAGTGTCATCATGTGGTTGATGGATCCGGAGAGAGTGTAACAGCAGAATAGCCACGTGTACCATGGTGCTCCCTGTAGAACGTGGAGCGAGAGGAGTTGGAAGGCTACCCAGAATGCTACTTTGAATTTGGTCGATGTATCTATGCCCATGTAACTGCTTTAGAGATGGATGTTTGCCCAGAATCTCTTGTTTTCTGCAATTTACGACGATGGTCATGATGAAATAAAAGTTAGAAACAATGCGAAATACATAACAGCATCGAAACGAGAAGCATTGTTGTTGTTTTTTGACCCACTCACCTTCTTCTATGTGGCTCTTCATCGTGTGCCCAATAAAATTTTGGTTGACTCTGAACTTTTTCTTCTCGCTCCTTGTCCAGTACGGAGACTATATTATCCTGCTTGGCGATTGCACATCCGCCCCTCCCCATTGTTGCTAAATGTTTTGCTGCTGGTATTGGATTCTTTTTCCTGATCTTTCTATTCCATTGGCTCAGAGAACGAGAGCTCCTCCTCCACCGCTATCGCTGTATATATCTTGATCTTGAGAGCTTTGCCCTTGCTTTGCTCCTGAGCTTTATTTTGGCCGAAAACTGCTTTCTTTCTCGCCACCACAGATGCACGAAAATGGCGGAGGAGGGCAAAAACAGGGCCCCAAAAATCCACAACACAGCATAGAAGTCTATCATAGTCACACATGGTTGATGTTGTGTGTAGAAGCCGATGTGCTCGAATAGGATTAGGACTAGTAGGCCAACAATAACCATCTACATCCTAGTCACTGTCTGGGTTACGCTACTGCACTGCAGACACTGCCTTTGTTTTACGGCTGTCAGCCGATTGCTTGGACCGACAGCTTCATTGGCGCCGACGACGACGAGAATGTCCATGTCAAGAAGTAATGATGATGTAGACTAATCAAGATGCATCAACGCTATTCCATCACGCCTTGGACTCTTCTCGACTTGGTAGAAGGCATGATTCTCTCGAGTCTTATACAGCTTCTGTGGGGCGCGACAGTCAGATCAGCAATGTAGACATCCCAAAAGAGTTTTCATTAGTGACAATACTGTGTCGGAATAATGAAGACAAACAATCCGACAACACTGACAATACTAGAAGTAATTTAAGCATCTTGATAGGAAAGAAGTTGAGAGGCTTGGAGCTGGATTCTACAATTGCTTTGGAGGGAAGCTCGAGAAGGATCTGGGAGAGCAAAACAAGCCAGCAATTGGGGCTGTTCGTGAGCTAGAAGAAGAAACTGGCATCTCTGTTCCACTCTCAACTATGGAAAAATCATTTGTTGGCACTATCAATTTTACATTTGACGATTGGGAAGAAAATAGAGCAATGAAAGTTCATCTGTTTTGTGTCTTTGTATCTCTTTCAGTGGATGCAACCAATTCTACAAAAGCTCACAATTTTGATGCAAATACAATCAATATCGACCCAGATCAAATAAGAGGTTGCGACGAGATCGAACCAGTCTTGTTGCACAAACTGTTACGATTTGCCACTTGAGCAAATGTTTGCAGATGATTCTATATGGCTTCCAATGCTTCTACATCATCATGAGACAAGTATCGGGTAAATATCAAGTTCGATGCTTGGTTTCATTTTCACAAAGGGGGTGCGGAAACCAACTCTATTATGCATTATCACATTCAAAGACATTGTAATCAAAATATTTTATCCAATGATGGAGATGGAGCAAAACAATCGGCAAAATTCAATCTCGAAAAGAAGCTGTTTCATGCTCTTCATGATAATCATATTCATAACCCGTCAATCAAAGAATTTAAAGAATCTTGGAGCTTTGCAAATAGTGTACGTTCCTTTCTGAAGGAGGGAAAGAGGATGACACACGTGTTGGATGTAGCTGGTGGGCACGGTGCACTTGGTAAGCTTCACACCGACGTGATGTGCAAGACATTCTCCTGATTCTGTTTCGATGAAAAGTATTTTTACTCACCTTGCCTTGAACCGACTCTGAGTAGCGGCATTGTTTCTTCTTCTGGTGCCAGAATGTGAGTCTGCTACTGTCATTGACCCTGCGATTGTGAAAGGAGAAGTTGGTGTCAAGGATGCCTGGCGTGAATTTTGGGGCGATAAAAAGTTAGTTTATAGACACGAGTGCCTGCGGACTGGATTGAGAAAGGAACTTGACAATATCTTGCACGCCAACAATCTAAACATATCTCCAACCAATGTACTTGTGGTAGCATGCCATGCCTGTCAGT
>JAWZXG010000076.1:0-29543 GCA_037178625.1 Skeletonema tropicum
GGGGGTAATGTCCACTGGAAGATCATTCTCTCGTAGTACCAAATCATCGTCACGTACTGCTGTTGCTGCTCGTGCGAATTCTGCACCACGGAATCAGTCGAGAGAGAAGGGGGAGGGTGCAGCAGCGAAAGCAAAGGCAGTGGACTTTGTCCCGCTGACGGTGACTCATACCATGTCAAAGCCGAGTCCGTCTCGAAGCAAATTAGGTCAACAGCAGCAACAGCAACAACGAGTGACCAGTGGTAGCGCCAAACAAGCAGACGACAAAATTCACATTACACCGTTCGTCTCACGGGGTACCAGTTGCTGTTGGAGAGATCATTACATGTATAATATGACAATCAACCAAATATGTAGTGACGGATGTTCAGGTTCAGATAGTGTAGTAAGGATAAGCGACTTTTATAGCATTACGATAAATGATAGCTCCTTTGATATCTTGGCTTGTATTTATCGTATGGAGGCGATTAGTAGTGTTTTGGAAAGCTCTCATACACCAATTGCATAATAAATTAGATATCTTCTCTCCTTTTACTTGCCTTAGCTTGCACTCCAATCCGATACATCCTAAATTGTATTGACCTTTTCCTCTATCTTCTCTTGAAGCGGACGTACGAAGACGCTGAGTGAGTAGTGATTTGGAAAGCTCTCATTGCGCTCTATCGATTGGTTGTAGTATCAAGTATCAAGCCCAAGTATCGATCTTTTGTCAATCGAGTCAAGCAAAGCGACCCCTAGAATCCTTCTATTCTCAATGGAAATGCTCAGCTCGCTGCGCTCACTTCGCATCCAATTTTCAAAAGAAGAGAGATGGAGAGAGATTTCCACCGCCGTCAATATCATCATTATCACCAATAACGTCAAAAATGACGACAGCATTCCAATCAACAACTCCTTCGCCTCACGGCTCACTCGCTTTAACATGATTATTTTCACCACCGCAGTCAATATTGTCAATGTTGTTTGTATTTCTCGTCCATCAGCTCCCTCTCGCCTCCGGCTCACTCGCTCTAGGCGATGGTAGTTTGACTTTCATACTTCCACTGCCTCGCTTCGCTCGACTGCGAATCCATTCATCATCCTTGGCGGTGGCGGCTTCATCATCATTACATCCACTGGCATCATTATTTTTATTTGGTTGCTGCTGCTGTCATTGTATTGCTAGCTAGCTGGAGCTGGAGACTATCTACAAGCAAGCCCGCTCACCCTCACATCTCACCCACTGTTTAACTCATTCTTGTTGCTCTACAGCACATTACTTGCATCCATTCTTTCCTGTGAAATGCCTTCTAGCTAGATACTTATCCATTGGCATGCTGATTCGCAATTTTGGCTGGTCCATTTTCCTCCCGGGCCACACCACAAAAGATGAGACTCCTCTAAATAGATCAAATAAAGGGCCACTTCAGCCTTTAACTACCAATTCCCCATTGTACTATTGTTGCGAAGTCGTCAATTCACGAGAGTCTACATAAATTGTTCCTTACACGACAGAATTTGAATTTTGCTTCCACCGACTTTCTTTGTTTCACGGCTTGCAGGAATGCATCAAAAACCCATCTCAACACGTTGAATTTTATGTACCAGATAGCACATGACAAAAGTAGTATATTGTAATCAACCATTCCACCTCTGCTAGAGATATCTAGCTGACGATGATGATGAATCCACCGCTATCACCCGGAGGAGGGAATACTGCCCTCCCTCCGACACGTCGTGGTCGTAGTAAATCACGCACCAAGGCATCATCATCATCAACAACAGCGACAACTGCTCAAGCCGCATCCTCTCCCTCACCAGCACGTCGATTTTTACCACGAAAAAAGAATCGTTCCCCCTCCCCCTTGGCCGCCACCACCACCGCAGTTACTACCAGTAGAACACCGACCCGATCATCTTCAACCATCTACCATTCGACAACATCAACATCGTCGCACCAACAGCAATGGAAGCGACCACACTCACACTCACAACATTAATAATAACAATAATTTGGCATCGCTATGTTCCTATGAGGATGTCTCCACCACCATTGTCGATACTACAAAATCATCACGGTCGAAGATTCGGAGTATGTCTCCTGCCAAATTGTTATCTCGACTTAATACCACTTCCACTACCGCTGCTGCAACGAACAATACTGCGAGTAATAATACTGCCACTCGGAATAGTAAAGTGACAAAGAGTTATGAAAATTCACCGAGCAGATCATCATCTGCCAAATCAGCAGCAGCAGCACTCTCCTTATCCTCTCCAAATCGAACAAGTAGTAAAAGTAGTAGGGGAGGAGGGCGAGGGGGGGTAATGTCCACTGGAAGATCATTCTCTCGTAGTACCAAATCATCGTCACGTACTGCTGTTGCTGCTCGTGCGAATTCTGCACCACGGAATCAGTCGAGAGAGAAGGGGGAGGGTGCAGCAGCGAAAGCAAAGGCAGTGGACTTTGTCCCGCTGACGGTGACTCATACCATGTCAAAGCCGAGTCCGTCTCGAAGCAAATTAGGTCAACAGCAGCAACAGCAACAACGAGTGACCAGTGGTAGCGCCAAACAAGCAGACGACAAAATTCACATTACACCGTTCGTCTCACGGGGTACCAGTTGCTGTTGGAGAGATCATTACATGTATAATATGACAATCAACCAAATATGTAGTGACGGATGTTCAGGTTCAGATAGTGTAGTAAGGATAAGCGACTTTTATAGCATTACGATAAATGATAGCTCCTTTGATATCTTGGCTTGTATTTATCGTATGGAGGCGATTAGTAGTGTTTTGGAAAGCTCTCATACACCAATTGCATAATAAATTAGATATCTTCTCTCCTTTTACTTGCCTTGCACTCCAATCCGATACATCCAAATTGTATTGACCTTTTCCTCTATCTTCTCTTGAAGCGGACGTACGAAGACGCTGAGTGGTAGTGATTTGGAAAGCTCTCATTGCGCTCTATCGATTGGTTGTAGTATCAAGTATCAAGCCCAAGTATCGATCTTTTGTCAATCGAGTCAAGCAAAGCGACCCCTAGAATCCTTCTATTCTCAATGGAAATGCTCAGCTCGCTGCGCTCACTTCGCATCCAATTTTCAAAAGAAGAGAGATGGAGAGAGATTTCCACCGCCGTCAATATCATCATTATCACCAATAACGTCAAAAATGACGACAGCATTCCAATCAACAACTCCTTCGCCTCACGGCTCACTCGCTTTAACATGATTATTTTCACCACCGCAGTCAATATTGTCAATGTTGTTTGTATTTCTCGTCCATCAGCTCCCTCTCGCCTCCGGCTCACTCGCTCTAGGCGATGGTAGTTTGACTTTCATACTTCCACTGCCTCGCTTCGCTCGACTGCGAATCCATTCATCATCCTTGGCGGTGGCGGCTTCATCATCATTACATCCACTGGCATCATTATTTTTATTTGGTTGCTGCTGCTGTCATTGTATTGCTAGCTAGCTGGAGCTGGAGACTATCTACAAGCAAGCCCGCTCACCCTCACATCTCACCCACTGTTTAACTCATTCTTGTTGCTCTACAGCACATTACTTGCATCCATTCTTTCCTGTGAAATGCCTTCTAGCTAGATACTTATCCATTGGCATGCTGATTCGCAATTTTGGCTGGTCCATTTTCCTCCCGGGCCACACCACAAAAGATGAGACTCCTCTAAATAGATCAAATAAAGGGCCACTTCAGCCTTTAACTACCAATTCCCACAGTACTATTGTTGCGAAGTCGTCAATTCACGAGAGTTCTACATAAATTGGTCCTTACACGACAGAATTTGAATTTTGCTTCCACCGACTTTCTTTGTTTCACGGCTTGCAGGAATGCATCAAAAACCCATCTCAACACTGTTGAATTTTATGTACCAGATAGCACATGACAAAAGTAGTATTGTAATCAACCATTCCACCTCTGCTAGAGATATCTAGCTGACGATGATGATGAATCCACCGCTATCACCCGGAGGAGGGCATACTACTACCCTCCCTCCGACACGTCGTGGTCGTAGTAAATCACGCACCAAGGCATCATCATCATCAACAACAGCGGCAACTGCTCAAGCCGCATCCTCTCCCTCACCAGCACGTCGAATTTTTACCACGAAAAAAGAATCGTTCCCCCTCCCCCTTGGCCGCCACCACCACCGCAGTTACTACCAGTAGAACACCGACCCGATCATCTTCATCTACCATTCGACAACATCAACATCGTCGCACCAACAGCAATGGAAGCGACCACACTCACACTCACAACATTAATAATAACAATAATTTGGCATCGCTATGTTCCTATGAGGATGTCTCCACCACCATTGTCGATACTACAAAATCATCACGGTCGAAGATTCGGAGTATGTCTCCTGCCAAATTGTTATCTCGACTTAATACCACTTCCACTACCGCTGCTGCAACGAACAATACTGCGAGTAATAATACTGCCACTCGGAATAGTAAAGTGACAAAGAGTTATGAAAATTCACCGAGCAGATCATCATCTGCCAAATCAGCAGCAGCAGCACTCTCCTTATCCTCTCCAAATCGAACAAGTAGTTAAAAGTAGTAGGGGAGGAGGGCGAGGGGGGGTAATGTCCACTGGAAGATTCATTCTCTCGTAGTACCAAATCATCGTCACGTACTGCTGTTGCTGCTCGTGCCGAATTCCTGCACCACGGAATCAGTCGAGAGAGAAGGGGGAGGGTGCAGCAGCGAAAGCAAAGGCAGTGGACTTTGTCCCGCTGACGGTGACTCATACCATGTCAAAGCCGAGTCCGTCTCGAAGCAAATTAGGTCAACAGCAGCAACAGCAACAACGAGTGACCAGTGGTAGCGCCAAACAAGCAGACGACAAAATTCACATTACACCGTTCGTCTCACGGGGTACCAGTTGCTGTTGGAGAGATCATTACATGTATATATATGACAATCAACCAAATATGTAGTGACGGATGTTCAGGTTCAGATAGTGTAGTAAGGATAAGCGACTTTTATAGCATTACGAATAAATGATAGCTCCTTTGATATCTTGGCTTGTATTTATCGTATGGAGGCGATTAGTAGTGTTTTGGAAAGCTCTCATACACCAATTGCATAATAAATTAGATATCTTCTCCTCCTTTTACTTGCCTTGCTTGAACTCCAATCCGATACATCCAAATTGTATTGACCTTTTCCTCTAATCTTCTCTTGAAGCGGACGTACGAAGACGCTGAGGAGTAGTGATTTGGAAAGCTCTCATTGCGCTCCTATCGATTGGTTGTAGTATCAAGTATCAAGCCCAAGTATCGATCTTTTGTCAATCGAGTCAAGCAAAGCGACCCCTAGAATCCTTCTATTCTCAATGGAAATGGCTCAGCTCGCTGCGCTCACTTCGCATCCAATTTTCAAAAGAAGAGAGATGGAGAGAGATTTCCACCGCCGTCAATATCATCATTATCACCAATAACGTCAAAAATGACGACAGCATTCCAATCAACAACTCCTTCGCCTCACGGCTCACTCGCTTTAACATGATTATTTTCACCACCGCAGTCAATATTGTCAATGTTGTTTGTATTTCTCGTCCATCAGCTCCCTCTCGCCTCCGGCTCACTCGCTCTAGGCGATGGTAGTTTGACTTTCATACTTCCACTGCCTCGCTTCGCTCGACTGCGAATCCATTCCATCATCCTTGGCGGTGGCGGCTTCATCATCATTACATCCACTGGCATCATTATTTTTATTTGGTTGCTGCTGCTGTCATTGTATTGCTAGCTAGCTGGAGCTGGAGACTATCTACAAGCAAGCCCGCTCACCCTCACATCTCACCCACTGTTTAACTCATTCTTGTTGCTCTACAGCACATTACTTGCATCCATTCTTTCCTGTGAAATGCCTTCTAGCTAGATACTTATCCATTGGCATGCTGATTCGCAATTTTGGCTGGTCCATTTTCCTCCCGGGCCACACCACAAAAGAATGAGACTCCTCTAAATAGATCAAATAAAGGGCCACTTCAGCCTTTAACTACCAATTCCCACAGTACAACTATTGTTGCGAAGTCGTCAATTCACGAGAGTCTACATAAATTGTTCCTTACACGACAGAATTTGAATTTGCTTCCACCGACTTTCTTTGTTTCACGGCTTGCAGGAATGCATCAAAAACCCATCTCAACACGTTGAATTTTATGTACCAGATAGCACATGACAAAAGTAGTATTGTAATCAACCATTCCACCTCTGCTAGAGATATCTAGCTGACGATGATGAATCCACCGCTATCACCCGGAGGAGGGCATACTACTACCCTCCCTTCCGACACGTCGTGGTCGTAGTAAATCACGCACCAAGGCATCATCATCATCAACAACAGCGGCGCAACTGCTCAAGCCGCATCCTCTCCCTCACCAGCACGTCGATTTTTACCACGAAAAAAGAATCGTTCCCCCTCCCCCTTGGCCGCCACCACCACCGCAGTTACTACCAGTAGAACACCGACCCGATCATCTTCATCTACCATTCCGACAACATCAACATCGTCGCACCAACAGCAATGGAAGCGACCACACTCACACTCACAACATTAATAATAACAATAATTTGGCATCGCTATGTTCCTATGAGGATGTCTCCACCACCATTGTCGATACTACAAAATCATCACGGTCGAAGATTCGGAGTATGTCTCCTGCCAAATTGTTATCTCGACTTAATACCACTTCCACTACCGCTGCTGCAACGAACAATACTGCGAGTAATAATACTGCCACTCGGAATAGTAAAGTGACAAAGAGTTATGAAAATTCACCGAGCAGATCAATCATCTGCCAAATCAGCAGCAGCAGCACTCTCCTTATCCTCTCCAAATCGAACAAGTAGTAAAAGTAGTAGGGGAGGAGGGCGAGGGGGGGTAATGTCCACTGGAAGATCATTCTCTCGTAGTACCAAATCATCGTCACGTACTGCTGTTGCTGCTCGTGCGAATTCTGCACCACGGAATCAGTCGAGAGAGAAGGGGGAGGGTGCAGCAGCGAAAGCAAAGGCAGTGGACTTTGTCCCGCTGACGGTGACTCATACCATGTCAAAGCCGAGTCCGTCTCGAAGCAAATTAGGTCAACAGCAGCAACAGCAACAACGAGTGACCAGTGGTAGCGCCAAACAAGCAGACGACAAAATTCACATTACACCGTTCGTCTCACGGGGTACCAGTTGCTGTTGGAGAGATCATTACATGTATAATATGACAATCAACCAAATATGTAGTGACGGATGTTCAGGTTCAGATAGTGTAGTAAGGATAAGCGACTTTTATAGCATTACGATAAAAGATAGCTCCTTTGATATCTTGGCTTGTATTTATCGTATGGAGGCGATTAGTAGTGTTTTGGAAAAGCTCTCATACACCAATTGCATAATAAATTAGATATCCTTCTCTCCTTTTACTTGCCTTGCACTCCAATCCGATACATCCAAATTGTATTGACCTTTTCCTCTATCTTCTCTTGAAGCGGACGTACGAAGACGCTGGGTAGTGATTTGGAAAGCTCTCATTGCGCTCTATCGATTGGTTGTAGTATCAAGTATCAAGCCCAAGTATCGATCTTTTGTCAATCGAGTCAAGCAAAGCGACCCCTAGAATCCTTCTATTCTCAATGGAAATGCTCAGCTCGCTGCGCTCACTTCGCATCCAATTTTCAAAAGAAGAGAGATGGAGAGAGATTTCCACCGCCGTCAATATCATCATTATCACCAATAACGTCAAAAATGACGACAGCATTCCAATCAACAACTCCTTCGCCTCACGGCTCACTCGCTTTAACATGATTATTTTCACCACCGCCAGTCAATTATTGTCAATGTTGTTTGTATTTCTCGTCCATCAGCTCCCTCTCGCCTCCGGCTCACTCGCTCCTAGGCGATGGTAGTTTGACTTTCCATACTTCCACTGCCTCGCTTCGCTCGACTGCGAATCCATCATCATCCATCCTTGGCGGTGGCGGCTTCATCATCATTACATCCACTGGCATCATTATTTTTATTTGGTTGCTGCTGCTGTCATTGTATTGCTAGCTAGCTGGAGCTGGAGACTATCTACAAGCAAGCCCGCTCACCCTCACATCTCACCCACTGTTTAACTCATTCTTGTTGCTCTACAGCACATTACTTGCATCCATTCTTTCCTGTGAAATGCCTTCTAGCTAGATACTTATCCATTGGCATGCTGATTCGCAATTTTGGCTGGTCCATTTTCCTCCCGGGCCACACCACAAAAGATGAGACTCCTCTAAATAGATCAAATAAAGGGCCACTTCAGCCTTTAACTACCAATTCCCACAGTACTATTGTTGCGAAGTCGTCAATTCACGAGAGTCTACATAAATTGTTCCTTACACGACAGAATTTGAATTTTGCTTCCACCGACTTTCTTTGTTTCACGGCTTGCAGGAATGCATCAAAAACCCATCTCAACACGTTGAATTTTATGTACCAGATAGCACATGACAAAAGTAGTATTGTAATCAACCATTCCACCTCTGCTAGAGATATCTAGCTGACGATGATGAATCCACCGCTATCACCCGGAGGAGGGCATACTACTACCCTCCCTCCGACACGTCGTGGTCGTAGTAAATCACGCACCAAGGCATCATCATCATCAACAACAGCAACTGCTCAAGCCGCATCCTCTCCCTCACCAGCACGTCGATTTTTACCACGAAAAAAGAATCGTTCCCCCTCCCCCTTGGCCGCCACCACCACCGCAGTTACTACCAGTAGAACACCGACCCGATCATCTTCATCTACCATTCGACAACATCAACATCGTCGCACCAACAGCAATGGAAGCGACCACACTCACACTCACAACATTAATAATAACAATAATTTGGCATCGCTATGTTCCTATGAGGATGTCTCCACCACCATTGTCGATACTACAAAATCATCACGGTCGAAGATTCGGAGTATGTCTCCTGCCAAATTGTTATCTCGACTTAATACCACTTCCACTACCGCTGCTGCAACGAACAATACTGCGAGTAATAATACTGCCACTCGGAATAGTAAAGTGACAAAGAGTTATGAAAATTCACCGAGCAGATCATCATCTGCCAAATCAGCAGCAGCAGCACTCTCCTTATCCTCTCCAAATCGAACAAGTAGTAAAAGTAGTAGGGGAGGAGGGCGAGGGGGGGTAATGTCCACTGGAAGATCATTCTCTCGTAGTACCAAATCATCGTCACGTACTGCTGTTGCTGCTCGTGCGAATTCTGCACCACGGAATCAGTCGAGAGAGAAGGGGGAGGGTGCAGCAGCGAAAGCAAAGGCAGTGGACTTTGTCCCGCTGACGGTGACTCATACCATGTCAAAGCCGAGTCCGTCTCGAAGCAAATTAGGTCAACAGCAGCAACAGCAACCAACGAGTGACCAGTGGTAGCGCCAAACAAGCAGACGACAAAATTCACATTACACCGTTCGTCTCACGGGGTACCAGTTGCTGTTGGAGAGATCATTACATGTATAATATGACAATCAACCAAATATGTAGTGACGGATGTTCAGGTTCAGATAGTGTAGTAAGGATAAGCGACTTTTATAGCATTACGATAAATGATAGCTCCTTTGATATCTTGGCTTGTATTTATCGTATGGAGGCGATTAGTAGTGTTTTGGAAAGCTCTCATACACCAATTGCATAATAAATTAGATATCTTCTCTCCTTTTACTTGCCTTGCACTCCAATCCGATACATCCAAATTGTATTGACCTTTTCCTCTATCTTCTCTTGAAGCGGACGTACGAAGACGCGCTGGGTAGTGATTTGGAAAGCTCTCATTGCGCTCTATCGATTGGTTGTAGTATCAAGTATCAAGCCCAAGTATCGATCTTTTGTCAATCGAGTCAAGCAAAGCGACCCCTAGAATCCTTCTATTCTCAATGGAAATGCTCAGCTCGCTGCGCTCACTTCGCATCCAATTTTCAAAAGAAGAGAGATGGAGAGAGATTTCCACCGCCGTCAATATCATCATTATCACCAATAACGTCAAAAATGACGACAGCATTCCAATCAACAACTCCTTCGCCTCACGGCTCACTCGCTTTAACATGATTATTTTCACCACCGCAGTCAATATTGTCAATGTTGTTTGTATTTCTCGTCCATCAGCTCCCTCTCGCCTCCGGCTCACTCGCCTCTAGGCGATGGTAGTTTGACTTTCATACTTCCACTGCCTCGCTTCGCTCGACTGCGAATCCATTCATCATCCTTGGCGGTGGCGGCTTCATCATCATTACATCCACTGGCATCATTATTTTTATTTGGTTGCTGCTGCTGTCATTGTATTGCTAGCTAGCTGGAGCTGGAGACTATCTACAAGCAAGCCCGCTCACCCTCACATCTCACCCACTGTTTAACTCATTCTTGTTGCTCTACAGCACATTACTTGCATCCATTCTTTCCTGTGAAATGCCTTCTAGCTAGATACTTATCCATTGGCATGCTGATTCGCAATTTTGGCTGGTCCATTTTCCTCCCGGGCCACACCACAAAAGATGAGACTCCTCTAAATAGATCAAATAAAGGGCCACTTCAGCCTTTAACTACCAATTCCCACAGTACTATTGTTGCGAAGTCGTCAATTCACGAGAGTCTACATAAATTGTTCCTTACACGACAGAATTTGAATTTTGCTTCCACCGACTTTCTTTGTTTCACGGCTTGCAGGAATGCATCAAAAACCCATCCTCAACACGTTGAATTTATGTACCAGATTAGCACATGACAAAAGTAGTATTGTAATCAACCATTCCACCTCTGCTAGAGATATCTAGCTGACGATGATGAATCCACCGCTATCACCCGGAGGAGGGCATACTACTACCCTCCCTCCGACACGTCGTGGTCGTAGTAAATCACGCACCAAGGCATCATCATCATCAACAACAGCGGCAAACTGCTCAAGCCGCATCCTCTCCCTCACCAGCACGTCGATTTTTACCACGAAAAAAGAATCGTTCCCCCTCCCCCTTGGCCGCCACCACCACCGCAGTTACTACCAGTAGAACACCGACCCGATCATCTTCATCTACCATTCGACAACATCAACATCGTCGCACCAACAGCAATGGAAGCGACCACACTCACACTCACAACATTAATAATAACAATAATTTGGCATCGCTATGTTCCTATGAGGATGTCTCCACCACCATTGTCGATACTACAAAATCATCACGGTCGAAGATTCGGAGTATGTCTCCTGCCAAATTGTTATCTCGACTTAATACCACTTCCACTACCGCTGCTGCAACGAACAATACTGCGAGTAATAATACTGCCACTCGGAATAGTAAAGTGACAAAGAGTTATGAAAATTCACCGAGCAGATCATCATCTGCCAAATCAGCAGCAGCAGCACTCTCCTTATCCTCTCCAAATCGAACAAGTAGTAAAAGTAGTAGGGGAGGAGGGCGAGGGGGGGTAATGTCCACTGGAAGATCATTCTCTCGTAGTACCAAATCATCGTCACGTACTGCTGTTGCTGCTCGTGCGAATTCTGCACCACGGAATCAGTCGAGAGAGAAGGGGGAGGGTGCAGCAGCGAAAGCAAAGGCAGTGGACTTTGTCCCGCTGACGGTGACTCATACCATGTCAAAGCCGAGTCCGTCTCGAAGCAAATTAGGTCAACAGCAGCAACAGCAACAACGAGTGACCAGTGGTAGCGCCAAACAAGCAGACGACAAAATTCACATTACACCGTTCGTCTCACGGGGTACCAGTTGCTGTTGGAGAGATCATTACATGTATAATATGACAATCAACCAAATATGTAGTGACGGATGTTCAGGTTCAGATAGTGTAGTAAGGATAAGCGACTTTTATAGCATTACGATAAATGATAGCTCCTTTGATATCTTGGCTTGTATTTATCGTATGGAGGCGATTAGTAGTGTTTTGGAAAGCTCTCATACACCAATTGCATAATAAATTAGATATCTTCTCTCCTTTTACTTGCCTTGCACTCCAATCCGATACATCCAAATTGTATTGACCTTTTCCTCTATCTTCTCTTGAAGCGGACGTACGAAGACGCTGGGTAGTGATTTGGAAAGCTCTCATTGCGCTCTATCGATTGGTTGTAGTATCAAGTATCAAGCCCAAGTATCGATCTTTTGTCAATCGAGTCAAGCAAAGCGACCCCTAGAATCCTTCTATTCCTCAATGGAAATGCTCAGCTCGCTGCGCTCACTTCGCATCCAATTTTCAAAAGAAGAGAGATGGAGAGAGATTTCCACCGCCGTCAATATCATCATTATCACCAATAACGTCAAAAATGACGACAGCATTCCAATCAACAACTCCTTCGCCTCACGGCTCACTCGCTTTAACATGATTATTTTCACCACCGCAGTCAATATTGTCAATGTTGTTTGTATTTCTCGTCCATCAGCTCCCTCTCGCCTCCGGCTCACTCGCTCTAGGCGATGGTAGTTTGACTTTCATACTTCCACTGCCTCGCTTCGCTCGACTGCGAATCCATTCATCATCCTTGGCGGTGGCGGCTTCATCATCATTACATCCACTGGCATCATTATTTTTATTTGGTTGCTGCTGCTGTCATTGTATTGCTAGCTAGCTGGAGCTGGAGACTATCTACAAGCAAGCCCGCTCACCCTCACATCTCACCCACTGTTTAACTCATTCTTGTTGCTCTACAGCACATTACTTGCATCCATTCTTTCCTGTGAAATGCCTTCTAGCTAGATACTTATCCATTGGCATGCTGATTCGCAATTTTGGCTGGTCCATTTTCCTCCCGGGCCACACCACAAAAGATGAGACTCCTCTAAATAGATCAAATAAAGGGCCACTTCAGCCTTTAACTACCAATTCCCACAGTACTATTGTTGCGAAGTCGTCAATTCACGAGAGTCTACATAAATTGTTCCTTACACGACAGAATTTGAATTTTGCTTCCACCGACTTTCTTTGTTTCACGGCTTGCAGGAATGCATCAAAAAACCCATCTCAACACGTTGAATTTTATGTACCAGATAGCACATGACAAAAGTAGTATTGTAATCAACCATTCCACCTCTGCTAGAGATATCTAGCTGACGATGATGAATCCACCGCTATCACCCGGAGGAGGGCATACTACTACCCTCCCTCCGACACGTCGTGGTCGTAGTAAATCACGCACCAAGGCATCATCATCATCAACAACAGCGGCGCAACTGCTCAAGCCGCATCCTCTCCCTCACCAGCACGTCGATTTTTACCACGAAAAAAGAATCGTTCCCCCTCCCCCTTGGCCGCCACCACCACCGCAGTTACTACCAGTAGAACACCGACCCGATCATCTTCATCTACCATTCGACAACATCAACATCGTCGCACCAACAGCAATGGAAGCGACCACACTCACACTCACAACATTAATAATAACAATAATTTGGCATCGCTATGTTCCTATGAGGATGTCTCCACCACCATTGTCGATACTACAAAATCATCACGGTCGAAGATTCGGAGTATGTCTCCTGCCAAATTGTTATCTCGACTTAATACCACTTCCACTACCGCTGCTGCAACGAACAATACTGCGAGTAATAATACTGCCACTCGGAATAGTAAAGTGACAAAGAGTTATGAAAATTCACCGAGCAGATCATCATCTGCCAAATCAGCAGCAGCAGCACTCTCCTTATCCTCTCCAAATCGAACAAGTAGTAAAAGTAGTAGGGGAGGAGGGCGAGGGGGGGTAATGTCCACTGGAAGATCATTCTCTCGTAGTACCAAATCATCGTCACGTACTGCTGTTGCTGCTCGTGCGAATTCTGCACCACGGAATCAGTCGAGAGAGAAGGGGGAGGGTGCAGCAGCGAAAGCAAAGGCAGTGGACTTTGTCCCGCTGACGGTGACTCATACCATGTCAAAGCCGAGTCCGTCTCGAAGCAAATTAGGTCAACAGCAGCAACAGCAACAACGAGTGACCAGTGGTAGCGCCAAACAAGCAGACGACAAAATTCACATTACACCGTTCGTCTCACGGGGTACCAGTTGCTGTTGGAGAGATCATTACATGTATAATATGACAATCAACCAAATATGTAGTGACGGATGTTCAGGTTCAGATAGTGTAGTAAGGATAAGCGACTTTTATAGCATTACGATAAATGATAGCTCCTTTGATATCTTGGCTTGTATTTATCGTATGGAGGCGATTAGTAGTGTTTTGGAAAGCTCTCATACACCAATTGCATAATAAATTAGATATCTTCTCTCCTTTTACTTGCCTTGCTTGAACTCCAATCCGATACATCCAAATTGTATTGACCTTTTCCTCTATCTTCTCTTGAAGCGGACGTACGAAGACGCTGGGTAGTGATTTGGAAAGCTCTCATTGCGCTCTATCGATTGGTTGTAGTATCAAGTATCAAGCCCAAGTATCGATCTTTTGTCAATCGAGTCAAGCAAAGCGACCCCTAGAATCCTTCTATTCTCAATGGAAATGCTCAGCTCGCTGCGCTCACTTCGCATCCAATTTTCAAAAGAAGAGAGATGGAGAGAGATTTCCACCGCCGTCAATATCATCATTATCACCAATAACGTCAAAAATGACGACAGCATTCCAATCAACAACTCCTTCGCCTCACGGCTCACTCGCTTTAACATGATTATTTTCACCACCGCAGTCAATATTGTCAATGTTGTTTGTATTTCTCGTCCATCAGCTCCCTCTCGCCTCCGGCTCACTCGCTCTAGGCGATGGTAGTTTGACTTTCATACTTCCACTGCCTCGCTTCGCTCGACTGCGAATCCATTCATCATCCTTGGCGGTGGCGGCTTCATCATCATTACATCCACTGGCATCATTATTTTTATTTGGTTGCTGCTGCTGTCATTGTATTGCTAGCTAGCTGGAGCTGGAGACTATCTACAAGCAAGCCCGCTCACCCTCACATCTCACCCACTGTTTAACTCATTCTTGTTGCTCTACAGCACATTACTTGCATCCATTCTTTCCTGTGAAATGCCTTCTAGCTAGATACTTATCCATTGGCATGCTGATTCGCAATTTTGGCTGGTCCATTTTCCTCCCGGGCCACACCACAAAAGATGAGACTCCTCTAAATAGATCAAATAAAGGGCCACTTCAGCCTTTAACTACCAATTCCCACAGTACTATTGTTGCGAAGTCGTCAATTCACGAGAGTCTACATAAATTGTTCCTTACACGACAGAATTTGAATTTTGCTTCCACCGACTTTCTTTGTTTCACGGCTTGCAGGAATGCATCAAAAAACCCATCTCAACACGTTGAATTTTATGTACCAGATAGCACATGACAAAAGTAGTATTGTAATCAACCATTCCACCTCTGCTAGAGATATCTAGCTGACGATGATGAATCCACCGCTATCACCCGGAGGAGGGCATACTACTACCCTCCCTCCGACACGTCGTGGTCGTAGTAAATCACGCACCAAGGCATCATCATCATCAACAACAGCGGCGCAACTGCTCAAGCCGCATCCTCTCCCTCACCAGCACGTCGATTTTTACCACGAAAAAAGAATCGTTCCCCCTCCCCCTTGGCCGCCACCACCACCGCAGTTACTACCAGTAGAACACCGACCCGATCATCTTCATCTACCATTCGACAACATCAACATCGTCGCACCAACAGCAATGGAAGCGACCACACTCACACTCACAACATTAATAATAACAATAATTTGGCATCGCTATGTTCCTATGAGGATGTCTCCACCACCATTGTCGATACTACAAAATCATCACGGTCGAAGATTCGGAGTATGTCTCCTGCCAAATTGTTATCTCGACTTAATACCACTTCCACTACCGCTGCTGCAACGAACAATACTGCGAGTAATAATACTGCCACTCGGAATAGTAAAGTGACAAAGAGTTATGAAAATTCACCGAGCAGATCATCATCTGCCAAATCAGCAGCAGCAGCACTCTCCTTATCCTCTCCAAATCGAACAAGTAGTAAAAGTAGTAGGGGAGGAGGGCGAGGGGGGGTAATGTCCACTGGAAGATCATTCTCTCGTAGTACCAAATCATCGTCACGTACTGCTGTTGCTGCTCGTGCGAATTCTGCACCACGGAATCAGTCGAGAGAGAAGGGGGAGGGTGCAGCAGCGAAAGCAAAGGCAGTGGACTTTGTCCCGCTGACGGTGACTCATACCATGTCAAAGCCGAGTCCGTCTCGAAGCAAATTAGGTCAACAGCAGCAACAGCAACAACGAGTGACCAGTGGTAGCGCCAAACAAGCAGACGACAAAATTCACATTACACCGTTCGTCTCACGGGGTACCAGTTGCTGTTGGAGAGATCATTACATGTATAATATGACAATCAACCAAATATGTAGTGACGGATGTTCAGGTTCAGATAGTGTAGTAAGGATAAGCGACTTTTATAGCATTACGATAAATGATAGCTCCTTTGATATCTTGGCTTGTATTTATCGTATGGAGGCGATTAGTAGTGTTTTGGAAAGCTCTCATACACCAATTGCATAATAAATTAGATATCTTCTCTCCTTTTACTTGCCTTGCACTCCAATCCGATACATCCAAATTGTATTGACCTTTTCCTCTATCTTCTCTTGAAGCGGACGTACGAAGACGCTGGGTAGTGATTTGGAAAGCTCTCATTGCGCTCTATCGATTGGTTGTAGTATCAAGTATCAAGCCCAAGTATCGATCTTTTGTCAATCGAGTCAAGCAAAGCGACCCCTAGAATCCTTCTATTCTCAATGGAAATGCTCAGCTCGCTGCGCTCACTTCGCATCCAATTTTCAAAAGAAGAGAGATGGAGAGAGATTTCCACCGCCGTCAATATCATCATTATCACCAATAACGTCAAAAATGACGACAGCATTCCAATCAACAACTCCTTCGCCTCACGGCTCACTCGCTTTAACATGATTATTTTCACCACCGCAGTCAATATTGTCAATGTTGTTTGTATTTCTCGTCCATCAGCTCCCTCTCGCCTCCGGCTCACTCGCTCTAGGCGATGGTAGTTTGACTTTCATACTTCCACTGCCTCGCTTCGCTCGACTGCGAATCCATTCATCATCCTTGGCGGTGGCGGCTTCATCATCATTACATCCACTGGCATCATTATTTTTATTTGGTTGCTGCTGCTGTCATTGTATTGCTAGCTAGCTGGAGCTGGAGACTATCTACAAGCAAGCCCGCTCACCCTCACATCTCACCCACTGTTTAACTCATTCTTGTTGCTCTACAGCACATTACTTGCATCCATTCTTTCCTGTGAAATGCCTTCTAGCTAGATACTTATCCATTGGCATGCTGATTCGCAATTTTGGCTGGTCCATTTTCCTCCCGGGCCACACCACAAAAGATGAGACTCCTCTAAATAGATCAAATAAAGGGCCACTTCAGCCTTTAACTACCAATTCCCACAGTACTATTGTTGCGAAGTCGTCAATTCACGAGAGTCTACATAAATTGTTCCTTACACGACAGAATTTGAATTTTGCTTCCACGGACTTTCTTTGTTTCACGGCTTGCAGGAATGCATCAAAAACCCATCTCAACACGTTGAATTTTATGTACCAGATAGCACATGACAAAAGTAGTATTGTAATCAACCATTCCACCTCTGCTAGAGATATCTAGCTGACGATGATGAATCCACCGCTATCACCCGGAGGAGGGCATACTACTACCCTCCCTCCGACACGTCGTGGTCGTAGTAAATCACGCACCAAGGCATCATCATCATCAACAAAGCGGCAGCAACTGCTCAAGCCGCATCCTCTCCCTCACCAGCACGTCGATTTTTACCACGAAAAAAGAATCGTTCCCCCTCCCCCTTGGCCGCCACCACCACCGCAGTTACTACCAGTAGAACACCGACCCGATCATCTTCATCTACCATTCGACAACATCAACATCGTCGCACCAACAGCAATGGAAGCGACCACACTCACACTCACAACATTAATAATAACAATAATTTGGCATCGCTATGTTCCTATGAGGATGTCTCCACCACCATTGTCGATACTACAAAATCATCACGGTCGAAGATTCGGAGTATGTCTCCTGCCAAATTGTTATCTCGACTTAATACCACTTCCACTACCGCTGCTGCAACGAACAATACTGCGAGTAATAATACTGCCACTCGGAATAGTAAAGTGACAAAGAGTTATGAAAATTCACCGAGCAGATCATCATCTGCCAAATCAGCAGCAGCAGCACTCTCCTTATCCTCTCCAAATCGAACAAGTAGTAAAAGTAGTAGGGGAGGAGGGCGAGGGGGGGTAATGTCCACTGGAAGATCATTCTCTCGTAGTACCAAATCATCGTCACGTACTGCTGTTGCTGCTCGTGCGAATTCTGCACCACGGAATCAGTCGAGAGAGAAGGGGGAGGGTGCAGCAGCGAAAGCAAAGGCAGTGGACTTTGTCCCGCTGACGGTGACTCATACCATGTCAAAGCCGAGTCCGTCTCGAAGCAAATTAGGTCAACAGCAGCAACAGCAACAACGAGTGACCAGTGGTAGCGCCAAACAAGCAGACGACAAAATTCACATTACACCGTTCGTCTCACGGGGTACCAGTTGCTGTTGGAGAGATCATTACATGTATAATATGACAATCAACCAAATATGTAGTGACGGATGTTCAGGTTCAGATAGTGTAGTAAGGATAAGCGACTTTTATAGCATTACGATAAATGATAGCTCCTTTGATATCTTGGCTTGTATTTATCGTATGGAGGCGATTAGTAGTGTTTTGGAAAGCTCTCATACACCAATTGCATAATAAATTAGATATCTTCTCTCCTTTTACTTGCCTTGCTGAACTCCAATCCGATACATCTAAATTGTATTGACCTTTTCCTCTATCTTCTCTTGAAGCGGACGTACGAAGACGCTGGGTAGTGATTTGGAAAGCTCTCATTGCGCTCTATCGATTGGTTGTAGTATCAAGTATCAAGCCCAAGTATCGATCTTTTGTCAATCGAGTCAAGCAAAGCGACCCCTAGAATCCTTCTATTCTCAATGGAAATGCTCAGCTCGCTGCGCTCACTTCGCATCCAATTTTCAAAAGAAGAGAGATGGAGAGAGATTTCCACCGCCGTCAATATCATCATTATCACCAATAACGTCAAAAATGACGACAGCATTCCAATCAACAACTCCTTCGCCTCACGGCTCACTCGCTTTAACATGATTATTTTCACCACCGCAGTCAATATTGTCAATGTTGTTTGTATTTCTCGTCCATCAGCTCCCTCTCGCCTCCGGCTCACTCGCTCTAGGCGATGGTAGTTTGACTTTCATACTTCCACTGCCTCGCTTCGCTCGACTGCGAATCCATTCATCATCCTTGGCGGTGGCGGCTTCATCATCATTACATCCACTGGCATCATTATTTTTATTTGGTTGCTGCTGCTGTCATTGTATTGCTAGCTAGCTGGAGCTGGAGACTATCTACAAGCAAGCCCGCTCACCCTCACATCTCACCCACTGTTTAACTCATTCTTGTTGCTCTACAGCACATTACTTGCATCCATTCTTTCCTGTGAAATGCCTTCTAGCTAGATACTTATCCATTGGCATGCTGATTCGCAATTTTGGCTGGTCCATTTTCCTCCCGGGCCACACCACAAAAGATGAGACTCCTCTAAATAGATCAAATAAAGGGCCACTTCAGCCTTTAACTACCAATTCCACATTGTACAATATTGTTGCGAAGTCGTCAATTCACGCGAGGTTCTACATAAATTGTTCCTTACACGACAGAATTTGAATTTTGCTTCCACCGACTTTCTTTGTTTCACGGCTTGCAGGAATGCATCAAAAACCCATCTCAACACTGTTGAATTTTATGTACCAGATAGCACATGACAAAAGTAGTATATTGTAATCAACCATTCCACCTCTGCTAGAGATATCTAGCTGACGATGATGATGAATCCACCGCTATCACCCGGAGGAGGGCAATACTACCCTCCCTCCGACACGTCGTGGTCGTAGTAAATCACGCACCAAGGCATCATCATCATCAACAACAGCGGCGACAACTGCTCAAGCCGCATCCTCTCCCTCACCAGCACGTCGATTTTTACCACGAAAAAAGAATCGTTCCCCCTCCCCCTTGGCCGCCACCACCACCGCAGTTACTACCAGTAGAACACCGACCCGATCATCTTCATCTACCATTCGACAACATCAACATCGTCGCACCAACAGCAATGGAAGCGACCACACTCACACTCACAACATTAATAATAACAATAATTTGGCATCGCTATGTTCCTATGAGGATGTCTCCACCACCATTGTCGATACTACAAAATCATCACGGTCGAAGATTCGGAGTATGTCTCCTGCCAAATTGTTATCTCGACTTAATACCACTTCCACTACCGCTGCTGCAACGAACAATACTGCGAGTAATAATACTGCCACTCGGAATAGTAAAGTGACAAAGAGTTATGAAAATTCACCGAGCAGATCATCATCTGCCAAATCAGCAGCAGCAGCACTCTCCTTATCCTCTCCAAATCGAACAAGTAGTAAAAGTAGTAGGGGAGGAGGGCGAGGGGGGGTAATGTCCACTGGAAGATCATTCTCTCGTAGTACCAAATCATCGTCACGTACTGCTGTTGCTGCTCGTGCGAATTCTGCACCACGGAATCAGTCGAGAGAGAAGGGGGAGGGTGCAGCAGCGAAAGCAAAGGCAGTGGACTTTGTCCCGCTGACGGTGACTCATACCATGTCAAAGCCGAGTCCGTCTCGAAGCAAATTAGGTCAACAGCAGCAACAGCAACAACGAGTGACCAGTGGTAGCGCCAAACAAGCAGACGACAAAATTCACATTACACCGTTCGTCTCACGGGGTACCAGTTGCTGTTGGAGAGATCATTACATGTATAATATGACAATCAACCAAATATGTAGTGACGGATGTTCAGGTTCAGATAGTGTAGTAAGGATAAGCGACTTTTATAGCATTACGATAAATGATAGCTCCTTTGATATCTTGGCTTGTATTTATCGTATGGAGGCGATTAGTAGTGTTTTGGAAAGCTCTCATACACCAATTGCATAATAAATTAGATATCTTCTCTCCTTTTACTTGCCTTGCTTGAACTCCAATCCGATACATCCAAATTGTATTGACCTTTTCCTCTATCTTCTCTTGAAGCGGACGTACGAAGACGCTGGGTGAGTAGTGATTTGGAAAGCTCTCATTGCGCTCTATCGATTGGTTGTAGTATCAAGTATCAAGCCCAAGTATCGATCTTTTGTCAATCGAGTCAAGCAAAGCGACCCCTAGAATCCTTCTATTCTCAATGGAAATGCTCAGCTCGCTGCGCTCACTTCGCATCCAATTTTCAAAAGAAGAGAGATGGAGAGAGATTTCCACCGCCGTCAATATCATCATTATCACCAATAACGTCAAAAATGACGACAGCATTCCAATCAACAACTCCTTCGCCTCACGGCTCACTCGCTTTAACATGATTATTTTCACCACCGCAGTCAATATTGTCAATGTTGTTTGTATTTCTCGTCCATCAGCTCCCTCTCGCCTCCGGCTCACTCGCTCTAGGCGATGGTAGTTTGACTTTCATACTTCCACTGCCTCGCTTCGCTCGACTGCGAATCCATTCATCATCCTTGGCGGTGGCGGCTTCATCATCATTACATCCACTGGCATCATTATTTTTATTTGGTTGCTGCTGCTGTCATTGTATTGCTAGCTAGCTGGAGCTGGAGACTATCTACAAGCAAGCCCGCTCACCCTCACATCTCACCCACTGTTTAACTCATTCTTGTTGCTCTACAGCACATTACTTGCATCCATTCTTTCCTGTGAAATGCCTTCTAGCTAGATACTTATCCATTGGCATGCTGATTCGCAATTTTGGCTGGTCCATTTTCCTCCCGGGCCACACCACAAAAGATGAGACTCCTCTAAATAGATCAAATAAAGGGCCACTTCAGCCTTTAACTACCAATTCCCACAGTACAATATTGTTGCGAAGTCGTCAATTCACGAGAGTTCTACATAAATTGGTTCCTTACACGACAGAATTTAAATTTTGCTTCCACCGACTTTCTTTGTTTCACGGCTTGCAGGAATGCATCAAAAACCCATCTCAACACGTTGAATTTTATGTACCAGATAGCACATGACAAAAGTAGTATATTGTAATCAACCATTCCACCTCTGCTAGAGATATCTAGCTGACGATGATGATGAATCCACCGCTATCACCCGGAGGAGGGCAACTACTGCCCTCCCTCCGACACGTCGTGGTCGTAGTAAATCACGCACCAAGGCATCATCATCATCAACAACAGCGGCGACAACTGCTCAAGCCGCATCCTCTCCCTCACCAGCACGTCGATTTTTACCACGAAAAAAGAATCGTTCCCCCTCCCCCTTGGCCGCCACCACCACCGCAGTTACTACCAGTAGAACACCGACCCGATCATCTTCATCTACCATTCGACAACATCAACATCGTCGCACCAACAGCAATGGAAGCGACCACACTCACACTCACAACATTAATAATAACAATAATTTGGCATCGCTATGTTCCTATGAGGATGTCTCCACCACCATTGTCGATACTACAAAATCATCACGGTCGAAGATTCGGAGTATGTCTCCTGCCAAATTGTTATCTCGACTTAATACCACTTCCACTACCGCTGCTGCAACGAACAATACTGCGAGTAATAATACTGCCACTCGGAATAGTAAAGTGACAAAGAGTTATGAAAATTCACCGAGCAGATCATCATCTGCCAAATCAGCAGCAGCAGCACTCTCCTTATCCTCTCCAAATCGAACAAGTAGTAAAAGTAGTAGGGGAGGAGGGCGAGGGGGGGTAATGTCCACTGGAAGATCATTCTCTCGTAGTACCAAATCATCGTCACGTACTGCTGTTGCTGCTCGTGCGAATTCTGCACCACGGAATCAGTCGAGAGAGAAGGGGGAGGGTGCAGCAGCGAAAGCAAAGGCAGTGGACTTTGTCCCGCTGACGGTGACTCATACCATGTCAAAGCCGAGTCCGTCTCGAAGCAAATTAGGTCAACAGCAGCAACAGCAACAACGAGTGACCAGTGGTAGCGCCAAACAAGCAGACGACAAAATTCACATTACACCGTTCGTCTCACGGGGTACCAGTTGCTGTTGGAGAGATCATTACATGTATAATATGACAATCAACCAAATATGTAGTGACGGATGTTCAGGTTCAGATAGTGTAGTAAGGATAAGCGACTTTTATAGCATTACGATAAATGATAGCTCCTTTGATATCTTGGCTTGTATTTATCGTATGGAGGCGATTAGTAGTGTTTTGGAAAGCTCTCATACACCAATTGCATAATAAATTAGATATCTTCTCTCCTTTTACTTGCCTTAGCTTGAACTCCAATCCGATACATCCAAATTGTATTGACCTTTTCCTCTATCTTCTCTTGAAGCGGACGTACGAAGACGCTGAGTGGTAGTGATTTGGAAAGCTCTCATTGCGCTCTATCGATTGGTTGTAGTATCAAGTATCAAGCCCAAGTATCGATCTTTTGTCAATCGAGTCAAGCAAAGCGACCCCTAGAATCCTTCTATTCTCAATGGAAATGCTCAGCTCGCTGCGCTCACTTCGCATCCAATTTTCAAAAGAAGAGAGATGGAGAGAGATTTCCACCGCCGTCAATATCATCATTATCACCAATAACGTCAAAAATGACGACAGCATTCCAATCAACAACTCCTTCGCCTCACGGCTCACTCGCTTTAACATGATTATTTTCACCACCGCAGTCAATATTGTCAATGTTGTTTGTATTTCTCGTCCATCAGCTCCCTCTCGCCTCCGGCTCACTCGCTCTAGGCGATGGTAGTTTGACTTTCATACTTCCACTGCCTCGCTTCGCTCGACTGCGAATCCATTCATCATCCTTGGCGGTGGCGGCTTCATCATCATTACATCCACTGGCATCATTATTTTTATTTGGTTGCTGCTGCTGTCATTGTATTGCTAGCTAGCTGGAGCTGGAGACTATCTACAAGCAAGCCCGCTCACCCTCACATCTCACCCACTGTTTAACTCATTCTTGTTGCTCTACAGCACATTACTTGCATCCATTCTTTCCTGTGAAATGCCTTCTAGCTAGATACTTATCCATTGGCATGCTGATTCGCAATTTTGGCTGGTCCATTTTCCTCCCGGGCCACACCACAAAAGATGAGACTCCTCTAAATAGATCAAATAAAGGGCCACTTCAGCCTTTAACTACCAATTCCCATTGTACAATATTGTTGCGAAGTCGTCAATTCGCGAGAGTTCTACATAAATTGTTCCTTACACGACAGAATTTGAATTTTGCTTCCACCGGACTTTCTTTGTTTCACGGCTTGCAGGAATGCATCAAAAAACCCATCTCAACACTGTTGAATTTTATGTACCAGATAGCACATGACAAAAGTAGTATATTGTAATCAACCATTCCACCTCTGCTAGAGATATCTAGCTGACGATGATGATGAATCCACCGCTATCACCCGGAGGAGGGAATACTACTACCCTCCCTCCGACACGTCGTGGTCGTAGTAAATCACGCACCAAGGCATCATCATCATCAACAACACGACAACTGCTCAAGCCGCATCCTCTCCCTCACCAGCACGTCGATTTTTACCACGAAAAAAGAATCGTTCCCCCTCCCCCTTGGCCGCCACCACCACCGCAGTTACTACCAGTAGAACACCGACCCGATCATCTTCATCTACCATTCGACAACATCAACATCGTCGCACCAACAGCAATGGAAGCGACCACACTCACACTCACAACATTAATAATAACAATAATTTGGCATCGCTATGTTCCTATGAGGATGTCTCCACCACCATTGTCGATACTACAAAATCATCACGGTCGAAGATTCGGAGTATGTCTCCTGCCAAATTGTTATCTCGACTTAATACCACTTCCACTACCGCTGCTGCAACGAACAATACTGCGAGTAATAATACTGCCACTCGGAATAGTAAAGTGACAAAGAGTTATGAAAATTCACCGAGCAGATCATCATCTGCCAAATCAGCAGCAGCAGCACTCTCCTTATCCTCTCCAAATCGAACAAGTAGTAAAAGTAGTAGGGGAGGAGGGCGAGGGGGGGTAATGTCCACTGGAAGATCATTCTCTCGTAGTACCAAATCATCGTCACGTACTGCTGTTGCTGCTCGTGCGAATTCTGCACCACGGAATCAGTCGAGAGAGAAGGGGGAGGGTGCAGCAGCGAAAGCAAAGGCAGTGGACTTTGTCCCGCTGACGGTGACTCATACCATGTCAAAGCCGAGTCCGTCTCGAAGCAAATTAGGTCAACAGCAGCAACAGCAACAACGAGTGACCAGTGGTAGCGCCAAACAAGCAGACGACAAAATTCACATTACACCGTTCGTCTCACGGGGTACCAGTTGCTGTTGGAGAGATCATTACATGTATAATATGACAATCAACCAAATATGTAGTGACGGATGTTCAGGTTCAGATAGTGTAGTAAGGATAAGCGACTTTTATAGCATTACGATAAATGATAGCTCCTTTGATATCTTGGCTTGTATTTATCGTATGGAGGCGATTAGTAGTGTTTTGGAAAGCTCTCATACACCAATTGCATAATAAATTAGATATCTTCTCTCCTTTTACTTGCCTTGCTTGAACTCCAATCCGATACATCCTAAATTGTATTGACCTTTTCCTCTATCTTCTCTTGAAGCGGACGTACGAAGACGCTGGGTGAGTAGTGATTTGGAAAGCTCTCATTGCGCTCTATCGATTGGTTGTAGTATCAAGTATCAAGCCCAAGTATCGATCTTTTGTCAATCGAGTCAAGCAAAGCGACCCCTAGAATCCTTCTATTCTCAATGGAAATGCTCAGCTCGCTGCGCTCACTTCGCATCCAATTTTCAAAAGAAGAGAGATGGAGAGAGATTTCCACCGCCGTCAATATCATCATTATCACCAATAACGTCAAAAATGACGACAGCATTCCAATCAACAACTCCTTCGCCTCACGGCTCACTCGCTTTAACATGATTATTTTCACCACCGCAGTCAATATTGTCAATGTTGTTTGTATTTCTCGTCCATCAGCTCCCTCTCGCCTCCGGCTCACTCGCTCTAGGCGATGGTAGTTTGACTTTCATACTTCCACTGCCTCGCTTCGCTCGACTGCGAATCCATTCATCATCCTTGGCGGTGGCGGCTTCATCATCATTACATCCACTGGCATCATTATTTTTATTTGGTTGCTGCTGCTGTCATTGTATTGCTAGCTAGCTGGAGCTGGAGACTATCTACAAGCAAGCCCGCTCACCCTCACATCTCACCCACTGTTTAACTCATTCTTGTTGCTCTACAGCACATTACTTGCATCCATTCTTTCCTGTGAAATGCCTTCTAGCTAGATACTTATCCATTGGCATGCTGATTCGCAATTTTGGCTGGTCCATTTTCCTCCCGGGCCACACCACAAAAGATGAGACTCCTCTAAATAGATCAAATAAAGGGCCACTTCAGCCTTTAACTACCAATTCCCACATTGTACAATATTGTTGCGAAGTCGTCAATTCGCGAGAGTTCTACATAAATTGGTCCTTACACGACAGAATTTAAATTTTGCTTCCACGGACTTTCTTTGTTTCACGGCATGCAGGAATGCATCAAAAACCCATCTCAACACGTTGAATTTTATGTACCAGATAGCACATGACAAAAAGTAGTATTGTAATCAACCATTCCACCTCTGCTAGAGATATCTAGCTGACGATGATGATGAATCCACCGCTATCACCCGGAGGAGGGAATACTGCCCTCCCTCCGACACGTCGTGGTCGTAGTAAATCACGCACCAAGGCATCATCATCATCAACAACAGCGGCGACAACAGCAACTGCTCAAGCCGCATCCTCTCCCTCACCAGCACGTCGATTTTTACCACGAAAAAAGAATCGTTCCCCCCCCTCCCCTTGGCCGCCACCACCACCGCAGTTACTACCAGTAGAACACCGACCCGATCATCTTCATCTACCATTCGACAACATCAACATCGTCGCACCAACAGCAATGGAAGCGACCACACTCACACTCACAACATTAATAATAACAATAATTTGGCATCGCTATGTTCCTATGAGGATGTCTCCACCACCATTGTCGATACTACAAAATCATCACGGTCGAAGATTCGGAGTATGTCTCCTGCCAAATTGTTATCTCGACTTAATACCACTTCCACTACCGCTGCTGCAACGAACAATACTGCGAGTAATAATACTGCCACTCGGAATAGTAAAGTGACAAAGAGTTATGAAAATTCACCGAGCAGATCATCATCTGCCAAATCAGCAGCAGCAGCACTCTCCTTATCCTCTCCAAATCGAACAAGTAGTAAAAGTAGTAGGGGAGGAGGGCGAGGGGGGGTAATGTCCACTGGAAGATCATTCTCTCGTAGTACCAAATCATCGTCACGTACTGCTGTTGCTGCTCGTGCGAATTCTGCACCACGGAATCAGTCGAGAGAGAAGGGGGAGGGTGCAGCAGCGAAAGCAAAGGCAGTGGACTTTGTCCCGCTGACGGTGACTCATACCATGTCAAAGCCGAGTCCGTCTCGAAGCAAATTAGGTCAACAGCAGCAACAGCAACAACGAGTGACCAGTGGTAGCGCCAAACAAGCAGACGACAAAATTCACATTACACCGTTCGTCTCACGGGGTACCAGTTGCTGTTGGAGAGATCATTACATGTATAATATGACAATCAACCAAATATGTAGTGACGGATGTTCAGGTTCAGATAGTGTAGTAAGGATAAGCGACTTTTATAGCATTACGATAAATGATAGCTCCTTTGATATCTTGGCTTGTATTTATCGTATGGAGGCGATTAGTAGTGTTTTGGAAAGCTCTCATACACCAATTGCATAATAAATTAGATATCTTCTCTCCTTTTACTTGCCTTAGCTTGAACTCCAATCCGATACATCTAAATTGTATTGACCTTTTCCTCTATCTTCTCTTGAAGCGGACGTACGAAGACGCTGAGTGAGTAGTGATTTGGAAAGCTCTCATTGCGCTCTATCGATTGGTTGTAGTATCAAGTATCAAGCCCAAGTATCGATCTTTTGTCAATCGAGTCAAGCAAAGCGACCCCTAGAATCCTTCTATTCTCAATGGAAATGCTCAGCTCGCTGCGCTCACTTCGCATCCAATTTTCAAAAGAAGAGAGATGGAGAGAGATTTCCACCGCCGTCAATATCATCATTATCACCAATAACGTCAAAAATGACGACAGCATTCCAATCAACAACTCCTTCGCCTCACGGCTCACTCGCTTTAACATGATTATTTTCACCACCGCAGTCAATATTGTCAATGTTGTTTGTATTTCTCGTCCATCAGCTCCCTCTCGCCTCCGGCTCACTCGCTCTAGGCGATGGTAGTTTGACTTTCATACTTCCACTGCCTCGCTTCGCTCGACTGCGAATCCATTCATCATCCTTGGCGGTGGCGGCTTCATCATCATTACATCCACTGGCATCATTATTTTTATTTGGTTGCTGCTGCTGTCATTGTATTGCTAGCTAGCTGGAGCTGGAGACTATCTACAAGCAAGCCCGCTCACCCTCACATCTCACCCACTGTTTAACTCATTCTTGTTGCTCTACAGCACATTACTTGCATCCATTCTTTCCTGTGAAATGCCTTCTAGCTAGATACTTATCCATTGGCATGCTGATTCGCAATTTTGGCTGGTCCATTTTCCTCCCGGGCCACACCACAAAAGATGAGACTCCTCTAAATAGATCAAATAAAGGGCCACTTCAGCCTTTAACTACCAATTCCCATTGTACAATACTTGCGAAGTCGTCAATTCGCGAGGTTCTACATAAATTGGTCCTTACACGACAGAATTTAAATTTTGCTTCCACGGACTTTCTTTGTTTCACGGCATGCAGGAATGCATCAAAAAACCCATCTCAACACTGTTGAATTTTATGTACCAGATAGCACATGACAAAAGTAGTATATTGTAATCAACCATTCCACCTCTGCTAGAGATATCTAGCTGACGATGATGATGAATCCACCGCTATCACCCGGAGGAGGGAATACTGCCCTCCCTCCGACACGTCGTGGTCGTAGTAAATCACGCACCAAGGCATCATCATCATCAACAACAGCGGCGACAACTGCTCAAGCCGCATCCTCTCCCTCACCAGCACGTCGATTTTTACCACGAAAAAAGAATCGTTCCCCCTCCCCCTTGGCCGCCACCACCACCGCAGTTACTACCAGTAGAACACCGACCCGATCATCTTCATCTACCATTCGACAACATCAACATCGTCGCACCAACAGCAATGGAAGCGACCACACTCACACTCACAACATTAATAATAACAATAATTTGGCATCGCTATGTTCCTATGAGGATGTCTCCACCA
>JAWZXG010000077.1:0-29081 GCA_037178625.1 Skeletonema tropicum
ACCATGGCTTAATCCTGTTTGACTGCTTTTCTTCCTGTAATGAGTGGCTTCCTCTAACTTCGTATCAACTCGGCTGCTCGGTGATGGGAGGAAAGGGTGGCAGTCTTGGGGGCAAGCTATTCCATGGCTTAATCCTGTTTGACTGCTTGTCTTTCTGTAATGAGTGATGAGTGGCGTTCTCTAACTTCGTATCATCTCGGCTGCTCGGTGATGGATAGTGGACAGTATTCAGGAGGAAAGGGTGGCAGTCTTGGGGGCAAGCTATTCCATGGCTTAATCCTGTTTGACTGCTCTTCTTTCTGTAATGAGTGGCTTCCTCTAACTTCGTATCATCTCGGCTGCTCCTCATGCTCATCACATTCTCAAGAATTACTACTGGTGTGCCTTCAATGTCATCATTTCCGCCTGCATCGAGAGACTGTAGATTTGAATCCCCCTCAGCATGGCTGGGCCAAGAACATCCAGGTGAATAATTTTCTGTGCTTGTTTCATCAGATTCCAAAGTCATTACTCATGAATTCTTGCTGTTTGTCTCTGCCGAAACAATCATACACACAGATTAACTTCACCTTCTTGGAGAAGAATCATTGATGGCAGAGCCATTATTGAGAGGAAAGCGACTCTAGGAGTGGGTGATCTAGTTTTGGCGTCCACATCAAATAAAACCAACGCGACAGACTCTTCCTACAGTGATTTATGATCCTCTTCGGTTTGGATGAATGGATGATATCGATTAATTCAGCCGAGGCAAAGCTGGCGGAATTGCAAATTGGCCCACCGCCGAGGGAAAGCCGGCGGTATAATCAAATTGGCCTATCACAGCTGAGGAATGCTGGCTGTATATCAATTGGCCCAACAGCCGAGGAAGCCGGCTGTATATAAATTGGCCCAACAGCCGAGGAAGCCGGCTGTATATAAATTGGCCCAACAGCCGAGGAAGCTGGCTGTATAGAAATTGGCCCAACAGCCGAGGAAGCTGGCTGTATAGAAATTGGCCCAACTTTGATGCGAATGTCTGGTGGATGAGGAGGAAGGAAGTCATTGAGGTGTGTGAGAGAAGATATGAATAGAAACTGCCTCACAATGTGATGTCTGGCACCCATGCTCCGAAAGGAGGATGGGAAGTCAAATGAATTTGTTCGAAGCACCAATGTTTTTTTTTTCATTCTTACTCGAGCGCTTGTTTTGTCGGACAGTTGATGTTATGTATCATTGCCGGAATGAAGTGGGTGCAAGGCCACTACCAGATGAACTTAAAATGTGAGTTTTATCTACCATTATTATCCAAAGTTCTGTGATTGTAATCAATTTGTCTCAACATCAAACAGTCAGATCGCTCAGAATCGTAGCTCGTATATTGTTCGCATTGTAAGTTACTGAGCTTTTCAATCAAGTCTACTGTATTCTACTGAATTACTAACTCTGATGGCTAAATACTTCACATTATGGTTATGCCTTGCCAGAGATGACGAAAGAAGAAGTGACATAGATGAGTTAAAGTACCTAGACTACGTTGAGAGTATAGTCCTATCGTAAACATACTTCTTCTTGTTCATATGGTTTGTGAGACAAGTCATAGCAGCAGAAGTTATCCATACATCTGGAGACGGATTCCCTTCCATCTGCGTCACATGACCATCTTTTCCGATGAAATATAGAGCCACAGACATGATTTAAGGTTTAGCAAATATTTTGGCTTACTGAAGAGGCGTCAAGGTACAAGTACCTAGCTTGCTTCCTCAGCTGAACGATTGAAATACATTTGACAACCAAGAAATGTCGAACTTGTATCATTTTTATCAATAGGAGGCAGAGTTATCTATGATTCCAGCTCAGGAAGGGCAACTTATCTATGATGCATCATACCGTGATTCCCAATACCCCTTTAGCTGAAAAATCAACCTTGACTGTTGTCTTCATGTCTCGCCATGAAGTGAATAGCATCAATTTCCCCGCCTGTTGAATTGCCGCCGTTGCGCTTCATCGCATAGTGCTTGCAAGTTTGTTAATCATCGAAAATACCCTCCTTTGCTCTCTCAATACTTCTGGTTGCTATCTCCCCCTTACCTCACACTGACTCTTTCTCTTTCTTCGCACGACAACGATCAGTAGTCGTGCGATGAAAGAGCGTCCCCGACCAGCATTGCGAATTGAGCGCTTCAGGAGTTGTTGCATCAGCCTTACATTTGGTGGCTGCTAGCAGTGGTTGCTCCGATGTGTTGCCTCTCACGCTCATCCCACAGTGATGATTTCAATTGTGTCGGAATGCTACGAAGTCATGTGCAGTGACGAAGCTGACGCATTCAAACGACTAATCTGAGCCAGATTTACTACCAAACATATCAATGAAAAAATAGCAACCGAGACCATCAAGCAACTTTCGACTGTCCTCTGCCCTGCTGTCATATAATCCCCCCTCCCATCACTACGTGAATTGTGCCGATTTTAAAGAATCACGCCGTTTATAAGTAATAATTGGTGAGAGCGTTACCGCCCCCGACCGAATATGACGCCGTCCCCTCGCATAATATTATTGCATCGTCAATATTGTTGGTATGTATCATTGTAGAGGAGCACAGAGTCAATAAAGATGTTGTCGTGCAGCCGTGGAGAGCGTTATTTTCACAAACGGACACAAGATATGTCAAGGTGCTACCTGATACGATAGACGCACGAGAGAATTTATTCCGCAATCGCCGTCGGTAGAAACGGACTAGATGAGGCTACCGGTGGCAGTATGGGCTAATGAGACCATCGGTGGCGGAGGGGGCATAGGGGGAGATGTGGCCATCATGGTCGTTATTTTGTGATTTTGACCGGCCTCAATCTGCTCAAATCAACTCTCGCACGGATTTTTGGCGGGAATATTTTGCAAAAGAGTCAATGCAATGGCGGGTGTGGCGGAATGGGAAAGTCTCTATCATAAGTAAGGAATATCTTTTTAAGAATCGTGGCGGAAATCGTGGCGGAACTCATCGTGGCGGGTCCAGACCACCTGTTTTATCGTTCTGGCGGGGCCGGAGCAAAAAAACGCCAAAATCCATACTTAAAGTATGATTTTTATTTTCACACGTTTATAAAACTTTGCGAAAAAGCCATTTCAAGACGAAAACGAGTGCAGAATCGGATTCTACGATGAATTTTACGTTAGAATAGACATTCAGCACCTTATTTTCCACTAATTATATAAGAATTAAATGCACTACAAAAAAAGGTATCAATTCATACTTTAAGTATGATTTTGCAATGACGAGCAAGTTATGTGTACGTAGGAATTAGTACGTATTCCTACAGAAGCCCCATCATCAAAAACACTCTCACACAATGGCGCTCACTCCTCTCCTACAAAACCACCTCGTACGCAACCTCCAAACCTACTTTCGACCATGCAGGCAGCAAACACTGGTAGCCAACGTCCTGCCAGGGCAGCGGCCAGTGGGGCATCACGTCCTAATGCCGCCTCTGCCACAGCAGCAGCTGCCTCTGCCAGCGCTGCTCCTGCCGCACCACCAGCAACTCCGTCTCGTGTGAGGCAAATAGCTACAAGTGTGCTCAACATAGTGACAAGTCCTCTACGTATTGTTGGAGCTTCTCCTTTTAGTGGTAGTGATGCAAACTCGCCACTGACAGCAACGACTGCAGACGCTGACTTGACCACCGACGATAATCGTGCCCGAGACGAACCCGATCGTGATCAACAAATCGAAGAACAATTTGTGGCCGACTTCTTAGAGAAAGGAGATGGTGGCGACAGCGATGAGGAAGGCGGTGAAATCAACGAACACAACAATTCGGTTGCATTTTTAAATTCAACACAACAGCAGCAACGACTAGAGGACAATATTACAATTGAGCAAGATGATATTGCCGACGTACCTGATGAACCAACCATTCCAGGTGCGCCAGAGAATTGGACTCCACCCAAACCTCCTGAAAGTCATACTGGCTACAAACCAAAGCCGGATTCGGGTGCTCCTGAATCATTCCATGACGTTGACAACCCTGCGGGATGGTGCGACTACTTTTTTATGGCAAAGTATGATAAGCAAGGAAAGTACATCGGTCACACCACTCCCGCTGGAGCAAAAGTTCTGCCTGCGGATCCAACTACTGGGAAGAGAGAGATCGACGGATGGGAATTTCATTACGGGACTTGGTCACCAGGCAACTTTGAAAAAGAGGCATATGGACGAGGAGGAGCAACAAAGGAAGATTTGAAGCCGGACGATAGGAAGGGTAGTCTTTGTGTCGACACACTCAAAAAGCTTGGGGGTCTCGTTTCAGTCAACTGGTCCAACAAATATCTTCGGGTTAATAATCTTCCATCCGTCAGCTTGTATGTAACTGTCAAGGGCCGCGGTATCGGTGCAACAAAACGTTTATGGGGCATCGAACAAAATGAAGGACGTCAAATTTATCTTGGAACCTACTTTGGAGTTGACAACGTCGATCACATGATTAAGATTGCGAAGATACGATACATATGTTGGAAGTATTGGCATTCACCTGTGAACCATTGCTTGTCGATTGCAGTTATTGCTGCATACGACATGTACAATGAGTGCTGCGATGGTGGACTTGACCCAGAATGGGCCGTCCCAACGAAGGAGAGGATGAAATTCAGCAAGTTTCGCCAGTCACTTTCGAAGCAAATGCTGGCATATAATCCAGTGCTTAAGAAGTACCCTGGAGATAGTCGCTTCCGGACTTTTACTAAGCTGACGCAAGACGAAAGAGCAAGTATGCAATCATCAAACCGAACTACATTGGCAACCATAAAGGAAGGCGAGCCGCTGCTTGAAGCATTTGTGAAGGCAAAGACACCTGAGGTCGGCTTGGTGCCTCCTTGCCTCTGTGGTCAGTTGGACAATCTCCAGAGGCACTTGTCTTCAATTGAGAAGAAGTCATGGAAATCACCTTGTGCGATGTGTGGCACATCAACATTATGGAAGTGCACAATATGCAACGCGTGGTTGTGTACAGCCTCGAACAAGAGTTGGAATGGAGCAGAATGTGCTGTGAGATATCACAACGATTCATGTTTTGGCTTGGCCAATTGTGATCATCAATACACAGGCTTGAAGCGATGGTGGCGTGCTCCAACTGCCAATGATATTACTAGAAATAAGAACAAAATACAGAGGATGTTGGCGGGGTTAAAGAAGTGAGAGGGTGTTTGTATATGAGTTTATATTCATCGATAGTATGTTTTGTGTAAATGTTGATATATTTTAGGATTTTATCTGATTTTGGTACTATTCCTATGTAGCGTAGCTACGAGCGAGACCCTACTTAAAGTATGGTCGACCCTACTAAAGTATGGTTTGCGCCGGCCGCGCCCGAACGATAGCTATCAAGTACTTTCAGTACTGGACTTACGTAGAGCATCGATTATTCGATTATTTTCTACAAACTAACAGCTAAACCCAAACGTCTAGGCGTGCCAATCGACATGGGAGGTTGCATGCCGATCCCAAAAGATCGAATGAGAGGAACGATCGAGATCTGCGCCCTCCATTATCGTCCGTCCGTCACAACAAGATAAAATATTTGATTTCATATCACAGGTATCACAGGCCTAATAGTCTCTCTATTCTCACCGGGTAACACAGTTTGAAGATAATATACTCCTACCAAAAACACATCCCGTATCCTCGCCTATCCATTTTTGTTGTATGTGCCACCACACGTCTCAAACTTCACACCCGGTTTCACAGGCCTCTAAATAGTCTCTATTCGTATTCGTTCTCACAGATTCTCACCAGGTAACACAGTTTGTACCAAAAACACATCCCGCATCCTCCCCATATCCATTTTTGCTGTATGTGCCTCACACATCTCAAACGTGTGCTGAACCAGTTCAACTTGTGTCGGTTCACACTTGTGTCGGTTCACACTTGTGTCTGTTCACACTTGTTTTTCATGTAGGAGGCGGACGCGTGTTGTTCATTTCCCTGTCTCAAGAGTGGATGGAGCGTTGACCTCGCAGGTATATAAGTTCCTTCTTGCAGTTGCAGGCGGGACAAAGGTCTTTCGATACGGATAAATTTTTGAGTTGTGTATCTGAACATATCACAGGCCTGATAGTTTCAATTCTCAACGGTGAACATAGTAAAGTACCATTGATAGGTATAGGTTAGTAAGTAGTGTCCTTTTATTAGCTATGTAACAGAAATTTTAAAGTACGTCTGGTGGGCCCTCAAGAGGCGACATTATCTACGCTAAGTGATAACGAACGCACATACAAAGGTACGGATAAATTTTTGATTTCATATCACAGGTATCACAGGCCTAATAGTCTCTCCATTCTCACCGGGAACACAGTATGTACCAAAAACACATCCCGTATCCTCGCCTGTCCATTTTTGTTGTATGTGCCTCACACATCTCAAACTTCACACCGACGGTATGTCAGAAAATACTCTGTGTAAACATATCTTTTGCGAAGAAAATATCTTTGGCCTGCTGTCAGCAGGCTGCTGAGCAAATCTTCAAACATAATTTTTGTCGACTATCAAGACAATTCAACACACGTTATTGGTTTCACTGAAACTGAAACTGAATGCATGTCATCCTTGGATTTGGATTTACAATTATCCTTCTTCCAGACTGAAACATTAATACGTCTGCTTCAGTTATTGTAATTGCATTTTGCATCTCTATGCTCTATGTCACAGATCTTGCTTGACACTGCAGAAACAATCTCCCAGCCTCCAGCTATCTTCTTTGTCAACCTTCTCGAGCACTAACAAAGATACTATGATGAATCAGCAAGAGCAAGAGCCGTCAACACTTGAACATGTTGGCATAAACGCCAAATATATGCAGTTGCGTAGATTGTATACTTCAAGTTCAAGGCAACGCCCCATCGTCTCCGTCCTTCATAAGAGGGAACGCTCTGGCTCTGGATGCATCGATGTCGACAAGCAAGGGCCTCCTGCTCCTGCTCCTGCCCTCAAGCCCAAGTTGAAAAGATTTGAAGCTGCTGCTGCTGCTGCTGGCGTGGCTACTCCTACTCCACAATTTGAGCTTAGCCCACCAATGAAAAGCGATGCCGACTTTGAATCGAATACCAAGCAAGACGATCTTTCTGGTTCTGGCGGTATTTTTGGATGGCTCACTAACGATGTTGATCAAGATCCAGATGTGACAGGGACATTCTCGATCTCGAAGTCCGCAAGCTTTGCCTCTCTTGTATCTGGATGCTCTTCTGACATCTTTACCAATGAGGAAGAGGCGAAACAGCCCTCTCTGCTTCCTTCTGTATCCCTAGAAGTTGAAGACAGCTCGACTGTTATCAACCGCAGGCATTTCCTAAATAATCCTGTTTTTGAAGAAGACATCCTTGATCCTGCCACTCTTAGTCCGTCAGCATTTATCTTCGACGAGCCATCTGACGAGCCAACAAAACCTAAGAAAGCGACTTGCTCCTTTCTTGATCTTGAAGGAGATCAGATGGGCTTTTCTTCGATTTTGGACCCATTAGGATGCTTTACGCCGGAACCTGTAACACTGGCAGTGAAAGAATCAAGCACAAATCTTGTTACACCTGAGAGATTGAAACAAGAAGATGGTGAAATAATGGCCATTGATATGCTGGATGTGGCTGACGCTGCATCCTTGGATCTAAAGGGTGACCCTTTATCTTCGACAGCAGCTTATATCTTAGACTCTAGCTCAAGCAGCGAAAGCAAATTGATGATGCCACATCAATCAAGCGAGAAAAGGGAGACGAACAAAAGTGTGTGCGCCTGGAGGAACAAGTTTGACGAACTGCGTGGTGAGTGTTTGGTTGGTTGTCTGCCTATTGTGTTTGTTGTGCTTCATTTTTTGCTCACAGCATAGAGGTTATTGCTTCACATTGATCCACTACAGCATACACAAGAGTGAATGGTCACTGCAACGTGCCCCAGAGATTCCCCCAAACCCATCTCTTGGGCGATGGGTCTCACGCCAACGTTCCTTCATGCGTCAATGCCTAGATGCACAGGCGCAGGGTGAAGCAAACGCAGCTGTTCCCAGTTCTGGAATGAATGTTGACGAGAAAATGGAACTTTTAACAAACATTGGTCTTCAAGCTTCTCCCAGCAAGAAGGGCACAAATAGCTTTGTATCAGGTGTATTCATCTCTTGTCGCAACACCCAAGAATGGGACAATCGCTTTGCCGAGTTACTCCGATACAAATCAATCCATGGGAATTGTGATGTACCTGTCAAGTCAGACGGAGTTTATAAGTCATTAGGACGATGGGTGACATCGCAACGCAAGAAATACAAGGACTTCCACTCAGGAAAACTGAGTCGAGACCATGCTGAGCATTTTTTGACGAGGTTTCGCAGACTTGATGAAATTGGATTCAAGTTCAAAATTGGAAGTGGTAGTGGGCGTGGCAGTGACCGCCCTAGTAAAAAAGTAAGCGGCAAGAGAAAGCCCTCTCGAGTCTGGGTCTGGCTACCCTAAAGCTAAAGCATCAATTGTATCAGAGAAACTCAAAGTGAACCAAGTCCAAGTCACAGGGTTACCTAAACACTCTAGCTCTAGTGTCAATCTTTGCAGTTGCGATGATCTCTTGGATTTGGATGGACTGCGTTTTGGTTTTGTACTCTTATCAGCAGAAGCCTCTAATTTCTTCTCCCTCCAATCCTTCAACTGCTTTACCAAAATCTTCTTCGCGGTACTGAAGATGTCGTTGCAGTACCGGTGATCTTACATTTTCCGACGAGCTGATTGATGAGCTGTATATATCTGGCATACTCTTTCTCTTTCTCCTCTCATATGTACTGCTGCAAATAAGCGGTTGATCTCGTCTCCTCTTCAAAGGCGATGCAGGTGGAATCCAAGAAGCAAGCCGTGTTGATGCAGTATGCCTGTATGTGAAGAGTGTGTGCTTAGACTTAGAGTGTACTCGTTGAATTCCTCTTGATCTTGAGTCACAATAGGAAGTAGGAATTACGATCATGTCAAATTGGGCAGGAAGATGTGTTGTTAGAAAGAAGACACGAAGCGAAGTAATCAAGACATGTCAACAAGAATCTATCGCTGTTGACATCAGTATGGACGGGGGACGTCACACAGTTGCGCAGACTGGGTTTGAATGATCAAAGTAATCCCGCAGGATGAAGATCCCGGGTCCTTATGAGAGGCTCCTCATGATTGCTGTCTGTTGGCATGATTGAGTGAATGGTTGTGAGAGGTTTCTGTCGGCATGATTGCGAAAGGCTGTAAGAGCGCTTGATGCCTTCGGTCGTCGCCATGATTGATCTCTCTTGGGCTCTTCACGTTGGTTGAGCGGACAAGTCGAGTACCGAGTGACAAGGTTGAGAAGTTGACGTTCAAATTCATCACATTTTCAAGGCATCAAATGTAAAATCAATACATGCCTCGTTCTTCATACGCCGGTGCTTTCCATACGCAGCAGCGCTTCGTGAAGATGTCTTAATCTCACCCTTGACTTCTACTTCTTGCTCATCAGATGTCGGTCTACTTATCTCTTTTCTTTCCATCTGTTGCGCTTTTACTTCGTAGATACTTTCTCTTCCACTATGACAATTGGTCGCATATATGCTTGACGCATGTTATCTCTCTTTCAGATGTATCATTTAATTTGTTCGTCTCCTTCATATGTACCTTTTTTTGGGCTGCAACTTCATATCAATCCAACAACATATGTATTGTATGTGTCCAGTTCCATCCTCTCCTCCCTGGTTATTAGTTCAACCCTACTGCAATCATAAGCAGCTTCATATTTTGCTCGGTTAAATATGACGTCCTTTTTGTCTCCAACTCGCTTTCAGGCCCTTGATCTGTCACAGAATCGAATGGTCTTGTCATGCTGCGCTGGCCTGATCCTGATTTTGCAGTCTTTTTTAGCCTTCTCTAGCCTTTCCTCTCAGTCAATTCGTGGATGTGTGTCGTACGTTGGTCCACTTTCTCTACAAGCGCGCAAATTCATAGTATGTTTTTCATAAGAATGATATGTTGTCTCTTGCCTAGAGATCCTAGTTCGTGTCTTCGTTGATCTCTTTGAAGGTTAGTGTTGTAACAGTGTTACAAATACAAATACAGTATTTTGATTGTGGCATCTATCACCTCTTTGCGTTGCTCCCCCCCCGACAAGTATGTGTTGAGTTCTAGACTCTGTTTAAGGATGTAATGTTTACCCTGGCACAACATCGAAAGCATGCAGTTGAAGTTTTCTTATCACATAGCAACATTGTACATAGATACATAAGTATGTAGCCTCTCATGACCAAAAGAAGCCCACGGAGACCCACGAATCCCTTTCATTCTGGCTGAAATCTGAAATCCAAGCTTTGCTTGCTTTGAATATGACCCTTGCTTCGCCTCGGCACTTCGAATTCGAACTCCCACAACGGTTCACACCCTTGTGATTTGACTGTTAACGTCTCTCTTCAATTGTCGCCTTTTTATATCACGTTATAGTATTTAGACACATAAAGAATAGAGGAATATGAAAGTCCGTCATAGCTATTTTGTCACAATTCTAGAAAAATTGGAATTTTCCAAAAGAGCCGTGAACCGTCGTGCTCCCTCCCGCCCCGCCAAACACCACATCATTGATGGTAGGTACATGCACTTTGGCCGACGGCAATGCTACATAACCAACTCAGCAGAGCCACAAACGCCATGGAATTCGCCGCAGGTTCCGTAATGAATTACTTCAGTGATTCTCACGAGGAAAAAAAGGACGATGGGGATGTCATCGCTGCGCCACCGCCTCCTGCTGCAGCAGCTGCTGCCATCAAAAATGACAACGACCGAAAAGATTCGCCCAGGCGGACTGGACGGAAGAGGACGAGTACCTACGATGATTATTGATGGGCATGTGGTGAAAACGGTGAGTCATGATCCTTGATAATTGTAGACTTATTATAGCTGTGTATTGGGTGCTTTGAGTTCATCAAAGTGCTGCCTTTGATGTTTGGTGCACACGTTGTATTGATAACTTCAAACATGTTCCATGTACTCGAATATCGAATATCTCACCTAATTTGTGTTCCTCCTCTACCATGATAGGCTAACAATTACGTGGTTAAAAGGAGACCGATACGTATCAGGAGCCTTCGAAGCAGATGCACCCAAACAAAAAAAGATCGCCACTACATCATCCAACAATGACCAAAAACCCCGTGCTCCACGTAAGATCCCTGATTATGTTAAACAAAGGGGGGAACACAACAATATCATCAAAGAGCGAATTGCCAAGGATGAATCCAAACGGTTCAATTACATGACTCGCAATTTCGCAGCGCTGGAGCCATTTGTGGATGAGAAAGTCAAAGCTGCCCTTAAGCGCAATCAAACTGTGGCAGCGGCGGAACCCGAACATCTCACCGTACTAGGAACTCCAACCGGATGCCGTACAAACTACTCTTCGCGATTATCAAATGGTAGGGGATTGGACTGGATGGTCAAGATGCATCAAAAGGGCATGCCATGGGTTCTGGGAGATGAGATGGGGCTGGGGAAGACATTACAGACGATCTCTGTCATTGCACATTTGAAAGAAAATATTCCCAATTTTAATGGGCCGTCCCTTGTCATTTGTCCCTTAAGTGTGTTGTACAGTTGGTGTGCGGAGGTTAAAAAGCATGCTCCCACTCTTAAATGTTTCCGGTTTCATGCATCCGACCCGAATGATCGTGGAGCAACAGAAACATACAATGTTGCATGACATTATGAACTACGACATCGTTGTCACCACGTACGAAATGGCCAAGAATCCTCAAATTGTCGGTCTCATCCGCAATACCTACTTTAACCTGTGCGTATTGGACGAAGGACATGTTATTAAAAGCCTTACATCGCAAATCTCCGAGGCGGTGCGTAAAATCCATTGTCAGACCCGTGTCATTTTGACTGGAACGCCGTTGCAGAACAATTTGGTGGAATTATATGCCATATTGAACTTTTTGTACCCTCAGTACTTTACCACTCCGAAAGTATTCGAGGATGCATTTGATATCACTCATAATAGGATTGATCCAGAGATGTTGTTGAAGGCGAATAAGTTGTTGCAGAAGTTTATGAATTCGTAGGCTCAAGGGTGAGGTGGAGAAACTCATGCCAAAGAAGATTGAGACAAAGATTCTTTGTCCGTTGTCGTCGTCGCAAATCTTTTGGTATAAGGGGTATCTTATGAATGAGGTAGATTCGATTGTTAAGATGATGGAGCAGGAAGATCCTGATGCCTTGGCGGGTAAGGGGCGATGCTTCGTAATTTGGTGATGCAATTGAGGAAGGTTTGCCTTCATCCGTATTTATTTGGTAAGTTTGTATTGTGTTGCGTATTCTACTCTGTTTCAACAGATATCATCTCATCAAGGATTTTGAACTATTAACTATGATTTTGCCTCTTTTCAGATTTTGCCGAAACAAACATGAATGATACTACCGTGGAAGAACTTGTCGCAACATCGGGCAAATTGGCCGTGCTAGACAAGATTCTCATGTCCCTCTTCAAAAATGGACATCGTACCTGTATCTTCTCTCAATTCACTTCGATGCTTAACATCCTTGAGGATTATTGCATCTTGAGAGGATGGAAATATTGCCGCTTTGATGGTGGAACGCCAAGGGCTCAGAGGAATCACATTATCAACCAGTTTAACGCACCTGGCAGCACTGATTTCATCTTCCTCATGTCTACTCGAAGTGGAGGGCTGGGTATCAATCTGCAAACAGCTTGATACATGCATGTGAGTGTGAAGAAATTTTAATCATCGCTTTAGTTTCTCGGATGTTGAACTCACCCATTCACTCCTCTCCTTCTTTCAGTCTCTTTGACTCTGACTGGAATCCTCAGCCTGACCTTCAAGCGATGGCACGTGTTCATCGCATTGGCCAAAAGAAGACTGTACACGTGTACCGCTTGATATCAGCTGGAACTGTAGAAGAGAGGATTGTGGAAAGGGGCCGAAAAGAAGGTAAGTAAATTATTGAATTTTTTCCTTCCGCACACATTAATGTTCGGATTTACTCACATCCGCTATCCGTCATTGTTTTAGTTGTACCTTGATCAAATGGTGAATAGAGGTGTTAGCAATGGGAGCGATGGACGACGATGATGATGGAGTGACAAGCTCGGAATTGCTTGCGTCACTCACTTTTGGCCTCAAATGCCATCTTCAAATCTGACAATGACCTCCCTAGTGATTCCGATATTTCCCGAGTTACTGATCGCACCCGTAACGAAGAATCTTCCGAAGGCTTGTTGCAAGGTGGAGCGTTGAAGAAAGCCAGTGATTATGACCAGGATAAAGAGCTCACTGATGCGAGAAATTTCTGCGGTGTAGATTTCCGTAAGCTTCGGGAGGAGAAAGATCAAAAGCTTAGCGGGAAAGGTTCCAAGAAGAAGAATAAGATGTTGGATAAGCTCAAGTCGGAGTGGATGCAAGCGCAGACAGGCGAAAACGAGGATGAAATGGGCAAAGGGAAGAGGAACAGAAAGAGCCGTCTTTTACAAGTTGCATCTAATGGGTCTGGATGGGGTCAAAGCCGCGTTCCCGTACTGGCTATGAATAATTATGAGTTACTGTCAGGTGAGCCATCTGTATGGAGGGAAACGAAGAAGTCTAAAATTGTGCCGCAGAAGAAGAAGGTCAACAACTTTGCCAACCAGGACTTTTTGCCAGATTTGTGGTGGACGGAGGATTGCTGATCGAATGTCCTCGTTGCCCAGTGTCAGTTCATTCTGAATGCTGTGGACTCCATCCAGATGATTTTCAGTGTTGCAATCAATCATCACTGTATCACTTGTGGAAAGAACGCAGCTGGAGCTGGGGGGCTACTTTACCGCTGTCAGTCCTGCCCCCACGCGTATTGCCCCGATTGCTTGCCAGCTGGTGAGATATAAGATTCCTCGGAACAAATGTGCCTCGCTTCGAAAAACTTAATTTCAATAGAAACAATTTATACCAGTACATTCACTGCAGCAAGCAGTGCGAGGAGGTCGCCAAGGCGGAGTTTGGCTTCAAGGAAGAGGCGGATTAAACCGAAATTGCCAGGAAAGTTGGACGTGAGCTACTCGTTTGGAGCAAATGCGATGGATGTGAAAGATATTGCGAAAATGCATCGGGAGAAGGCTTTGGGTATTTGGCAGCGTAACACTCCGAGTAAAGGAGCCAGGTCATCTTCTCCTAGGAAGACTCCGAGCAAAGGAGTCAGGTCTTCTCCTAGGAAGACTCCAAGGAAGATGTCACCAAAGAAAGAAGTGTTTGATTTGACTAGTCCTTGAAATATGTGGCTGTTTGACCTTGATAGAAGAGGGAGCAGGATATTCAGTTGTGCTTTATGTTGTTCGTGGGATTGAAGAAAAGGTATGATGAAATATCACTTAGAAGGGAAGTATCGTATCTCGCTAGACTATATTATGTTTGTACAGTTAGTAGAGAAATAAGGTAACGTCTAGCATCATTTAGGAACGTGAGGCAGTAAAAGACCGTACATTGTACCTAAGCAAGGTCCAGATTATACTCGTGTAGATATCTAATCTGATTAATTTTGTATTTATTTATTTATTTATTAAATAAATAAATAAATAAATACAAAATTAATCAGATTAGATATCTACACGAGTATAATCTGGACCTGCTTAGGTACAATGTACGGTCTTTTACTGCCTCACGTTCCTAAATGATGCTAGACGTTACCTTATTTCTCTACTAACTGTACAAACATAATATAGTCTAGCGAGATACGATACTTCCCTTCTAAGTGATATTTCATCATACCTTTTCTTCAATCCCACGAACAACATAAAGCACAACTGAATATCCTGCTCCCTCTTCTATCAAGGTCAAACAGCCACATATTTCAAGGACTAGTCAAATCAAACACTTCTTTCTTTGGTGACATCTTCCTTGGAGTCTTCCTAGGAGAAGACCTGACTCCTTTGCTCGGAGTCTTCCTAGGAGAAGATGACCTGGCTCCTTTACTCGGAGTGTTACGCTGCCAAATACCCAAAGCCTTCTCCCGATGCATTTTCGCAATATCTTTCACATCCATCGCATTTGCTCCAAACGAGTAGCTCACGTCCAACTTTCCTGGCAATTTCGGTTTAATCGCCTCTTCCTTGAAGCCAAACTCCGCCTTGGCGACCTCCTCGCACTGCTTGCTGCAGTGAATGTACTGGTATAAATTGTTTCTATTGAAATTAAGTTTTTCGAAGCGAGGCACATTTGTTCCGAGGAATCTTATCTCACCAGCTGGCAAGCAATCGGGGCAATACGCGTGGGGGCAGGACTGACAGCGGTAAAGTAGCCCCCCAGCTCCAGCTGCGTTCTTTCCACAAGTGATACAGTGATGATGATTGCAACACTGAAAATCATCTGGATGGAGTCCACAGCATTCAGAATGAACTGACACTGGGCAACGAGGACATTCGATCAGCAATCCTCCGTCACCACAAATCTGGCAAAAGTCCTGGTTGGCAAAGTTGTTGACCTTCTTCTTCTGCGGCACAATTTTAGACTTCTTCGTTTCCCTCCATACAGATGGCTCACCTGACAGTAACTCATAATTATTCATAGCCAGTACGGGAACGCGGCTTTGACCCCATCCAGACCCATTAGATGCAACTTGTAAAAGACGGCTCTTTCTGTTCCTCTTCCCTTTGCCCATTTCATCCTCGTTTTCGCCTGTCTGCGCTTGCATCCACTCCGACTTGAGCTTATCCAACATCTTATTCTTCTTCTTGGAACCTTTCCCGCTAAGCTTTTGATCTTTCTCCTCCCGAAGCTTACGGAAATCTACACCGCAGAAATTTCTCGCATCAGTGAGCTCTTTATCCTGGTCATAATCACTGGCTTTCTTCAACGCTCCACCTTGCAACAAGCCTTCGGAAGATTCTTCGTTACGGGTGCGATCAGTAACTCGGGAAATATCGGAATCACTAGGGAGGTCATTGTCAGATTTGAAGATGGCATTTGAGCCAAAAGTGAGTGACGCAAGCAATTCCGAGCTTGTCACTCCATCATCATCGTCGTCCATCGCTCCATTGCTAACACCTCTATTCACCATTTGATCAAGGTACAACTAAAACAATGACGGATAGCGGATGTGAGTAAATCCGAACATAATGTGTGCGGAAGGAAAAAATTCAATAATTTACTTACCTTCTTTTCGGCCCTTTCCACAATCCTCTCTTCTACAGTTCCAGCTGATATCAAGCGGTACACGTGTACAGTCTTCTTTTGGCCAATGCGATGAACACGTGCCATCGCTTGAAGGTCAGGCTGAGGATTCCAGTCAGAGTCAAAGAGACTGAAAGAAGGAGAGGAGTGAATGGGTGAGTTCAACATCCGAGAAACTAAAGCGATGATTAAAATTTCTTCACACTCACATGCATGTATCAGCTGTTTGCAGATTGATACCCAGCCCTCCACTTCGAGTAGACATGAGGAAGATGAAATCAGTGCTGCCAGGTGCGTTAAACTGGTTGATAATGTGATTCCTCTGAGCCCTTGGCGTTCCACCATCAAAGCGGCAATATTTCCATCCTCTCAAGATGCAATAATCCTCAAGGATGTTAAGCATCGAAGTGAATTGAGAGAAGATACAGGTACGATGTCCATTTTTGAAGAGGGACATGAGAATCTTGTCTAGCACGGCCAATTTGCCCGATGTTGCGACAAGTTCTTCCACGGTAGTATCATTCATGTTTGTTTCGGCAAAATCTGAAAAGAGGCAAAATCATAGTTAATAGTTCAAAATCTTGATGAGATGATATCTGTTGAAACAGAGTAGAATACGCAACACAATACAAACTTACCAAATAAATACGGATGAAGGCAAACCTTCCTCAATTGCATCACCAAATTACGAAGCATCGCCCCCTTACCCGCCAAGGCATCAGGATCTTCCTGCTCCATCATCTTAACAATCGAATCTACCTCATTCATAAGATACCCCTTATACCAAAGATTTGCGACGACGACAACGGACAAAGAATCTTTGTCTCAATCTTCTTTGGCATGAGTTTCTCCACCTCACCCTTGAGCCTACGAATCATAAACTTCTGCAACAACTTATTCGCCTTCAACAACATCTCTGGATCAATCCTATTATGAGTGATATCAAATGCATCCTCGAATACTTTCGGAGTGGTAAAGTACTGAGGGTACAAAAAGTTCAATATGGCATATAATTCCACCAAATTGTTCTGCAACGGCGTTCCAGTCAAAATGACACGGGTCTGACAATGGATTTTACGCACCGCCTCGGAGATTTGCGATGTAAGGCTTTTAATAACATGTCCTTCGTCCAATACGCACAGGTTAAAGTAGGTATTGCGGATGAGACCGACAATTTGAGGATTCTTGGCCATTTCGTACGTGGTGACAACGATGTCGTAGTTCATAATGTCATGCAACATTGTATGTTTCTGTTGCTCACGATCATTCGGGTCGGATGCATGAAACCGGAAACATTTAAGAGTGGGAGCATGCTTTTTAACCTCCGCACACCAACTGTACAACACACTTAAGGGACAAATGACAAGGGACGGCCCATTAAAATTGGGAATATTTTCTTTCAAATGTGCAATGACAGAGATCGTCTGTAATGTCTTCCCCAGCCCCATCTCATCTCCCAGAACCCATGGCATGCCCTTTTGATGCATCTTGACCATCCAGTCCAATCCTACCATTTGATAATCGCGAAGAGTAGTTTGTACGGCATCCGGTTGAGTTCCTAGTACGGTGAGATGTTCGGGTTCCGCCGCTGCCACAGTTTGATTGCGCTTAAGGGCAGCTTTGACTTTCTCATCCACAAATGGCTCCAGCGCTGCGAAATTGCGAGTCATGTAATTGAACCGTTTGGATTCATCCTTGGCAATTCGCTCTTTGATGATATTGTTGTGTTCCCCCCTTTGTTTAACATAATCAGGGATCTTACGTGGAGCACGGGGTTTTTGGTCATTGTTGGATGATGTAGTGGCGATCTTTTTTTGTTTGGGTGCATCTGCTTCGAAGGCTCCTGATACGTATCGGTCTCCTTTAACCACGTAATTGTTAGCCTATCATGTAGAGGAGGAACACAAATTAGGTGAGATATTCGATATTCGAGTACATGGAACATGTTTGAAGTTATCAATACAACGTGTGCACCAAAACATCAAAGGCAGCACTTTGATGAACTCAAAGCACCCAATACACAGCTATAATAAGTCTACAATTATCAAGGATCATGACTCACCGTTTTCACCACATGCCCATCAATAATCATCGTAGTACTCGTCCTCTTCCGTCCAGTCCGCCTGGGCGAATCTTTTCGGTCGTTGTCATTTTTGATGGCAGCAGCTGCTGCAGCAGGAGGCGGTGGCGCAGCGATGACATCCCCATCGTCCTTTTTTTCCTCGTGAGAATCACTGAAGTAATTCATTACGGAACCTGCGGCGAATTCCATGGCGTTTGTGGCTCTGCTGAGTTGGTTATGTAGCATTGCCGTCGGCCAAAGTGCATGTACCTACCATCAATGATGTGGTGTTTGGCGGGGCGGGAGGGAGCACGACGGTTCACGGCTCTTTTGGAAAATTCCAATTTTTCTAGAATTGTGACAAAATAGCTATGACGGACTTTCATATTCCTCTATTCTTTATGTGTCTAAATACTATAACGTGATATAAAAAGGCGACAATTGAAGAGAGACGTTAACAGTCAAATCACAAGGGTGTGAACCGTTGTGGGAGTTCGAATTCGAAGTGCCGAGGCGAAGCAAGGGTCATATTCAAAGCAAGCAAAGCTTGGATTTCAGATTTCAGCCAGAATGAAAGGGATTCGTGGGTCTCCGTGGGCTTCTTTTTGGTCATGAGAGGCTACATACTTATGTATCTATGTACAATGTTGCTATGTGATAAGAAAACTTCAACTGCATGCTTTCGATGTTGTGCCAGGGTAAACATTACATCCTTAAACAGAGTCTAGAACTCAACACATACTTGTCGGGGGGGGAGCAACGCAAAGAGGTGATAGATGCCACAATCAAAATACTGTATTTGTATTTGTAACACTGTTACAACACTAACCTTCAAAGAGATCAACGAAGACACGAACTAGGATCTCTAGGCAAGAGACAACATATCATTCTTATGAAAAACATACTATGAATTTGCGCGCTTGTAGAGAAAGTGGACCAACGTACGACACATCCACGAATTGACTGAGAGGAAAGGCTAGAGAAGGCTAAAAAAGACTGCAAAATCAGGATCAGGCCAGCGCAGCATGACAAGACCATTCGATTCTGTGACAGATCAAGGGCCTGAAAGCGAGTTGGAGACAAAAAGGACGTCATATTTAACCGAGCAAAATATGAAGCTGCTTATGATTGCAGTAGGGTTGAACTAATAACCAGGGAGGAGAGGATGGAACTGGACACATACAATACATATGTTGTTGGATTGATATGAAGTTGCAGCCCAAAAAAAGGTACATATGAAGGAGACGAACAAATTAAATGATACATCTGAAAGAGAGATAACATGCGTCAAGCATATATGCGACCAATTGTCATAGTGGAAGAGAAAGTATCTACGAAGTAAAAGCGCAACAGATGGAAAGAAAAGAGATAAGTAGACCGACATCTGATGAGCAAGAAGTAGAAGTCAAGGGTGAGATTAAGACATCTTCACGAAGCGCTGCTGCGTATGGAAAGCACCGGCGTATGAAGAACGAGGCATGTATTGATTTTACATTTGATGCCTTGAAAATGTGATGAATTTGAACGTCAACTTCTCAACCTTGTCACTCGGTACTCGACTTGTCCGCTCAACCAACGTGAAGAGCCCAAGAGAGATCAATCATGGCGACGACCGAAGGCATCAAGCGCTCTTACAGCCTTTCGCAATCATGCCGACAGAAACCTCTCACAACCATTCACTCAATCATGCCAACAGACAGCAATCATGAGGAGCTCTCATAAGGACCCGGGATCTTCATCCTGCGGGATTACTTTGATCATTCAAACCCAGTCTGCGCAACTGTGTGACGTCCCCCGTCCATACTGATGTCAACAGCGATAGATTCTTGTTGACATGTCTTGATTACTTCGCTTCGTGTCTTCTTTCTAACAACACATCTTCCTGCCCAATTTGACATGATCGTAATTCCTACTTCCTATTGTGACTCAAGATCAAGAGGAATTCAACGAGTACACTCTAAGTCTAAGCACACACTCTTCACATACAGGCATACTGCATCAACACGGCTTGCTTCTTGGATTCCACCTGCATCGCCTTTGAAGAGGAGACGAGATCAACCGCTTATTTGCAGCAGTACATATGAGAGGAGAAAGAGAAAGAGTATGCCAGATATATACAGCTCATCAATCAGCTCGTCGGAAAATGTAAGATCACCGGTACTGCAACGACATCTTCAGTACCGCGAAGAAGATTTTGGTAAAGCAGTTGAAGGATTGGAGGGAGAAGAAATTAGAGGCTTCTGCTGATAAGAGTACAAAACCAAAACGCAGTCCATCCAAATCCAAGAGATCATCGCAACTGCAAAGATTGACACTAGAGCTAGAGTGTTTAGGTAACCCTGTGACTTGGACTTGGTTCACTTTGAGTTTCTCTGATACAATTGATGCTTTAGCTTTAGGGTAGCCAGACCCAGACTCGAGAGGGCTTTCTCTTGCCGCTTACTTTTTTACTAGGGCGGTCACTGCCACGCCCACTACCACTTCCAATTTTGAACTTGAATCCAATTTCATCAAGTCTGCGAAACCTCGTCAAAAAATGCTCAGCATGGTCTCGACTCAGTTTTCCTGAGTGGAAGTCCTTGTATTTCTTGCGTTGCGATGTCACCCATCGTCCTAATGACTTATAAACTCCGTCTGACTTGACAGGTACATCACAATTCCCATGGATTGATTTGTATCGGAGTAACTCGGCAAAGCGATTGTCCCATTCTTGGGTGTTGCGACAAGAGATGAATACACCTGATACAAAGCTATTTGTGCCCTTCTTGCTGGGAGAAGCTTGAAGACCAATGTTTGTTAAAAGTTCCATTTTCTCGTCAACATTCATTCCAGAACTGGGAACAGCTGCGTTTGCTTCACCCTGCGCCTGTGCATCTAGGCATTGACGCATGAAGGAACGTTGGCGTGAGACCCATCGCCCAAGAGATGGGTTTGGGGGGAATCTCTGGGGCACGTTGCAGTGACCATTCACTCTTGTGTATGCTGTAGTGGATCAATGTGAAGCAATAACCTCTATGCTGTGAGCAAAAAATGAAGCACAACAAACACAATAGGCAGACAACCAACCAAACACTCACCACGCAGTTCGTCAAACTTGTTCCTCCAGGCGCACACACTTTTGTTCGTCTCCCTTTTCTCGCTTGATTGATGTGGCATCATCAATTTGCTTTCGCTGCTTGAGCTAGAGTCTAAGATATAAGCTGCTGTCGAAGATAAAGGGTCACCCTTTAGATCCAAGGATGCAGCGTCAGCCACATCCAGCATATCAATGGCCATTATTTCACCATCTTCTTGTTTCAATCTCTCAGGTGTAACAAGATTTGTGCTTGATTCTTTCACTGCCAGTGTTACAGGTTCCGGCGTAAAGCATCCTAATGGGTCCAAAATCGAAGAAAAGCCCATCTGATCTCCTTCAAGATCAAGAAAGGAGCAAGTCGCTTTCTTAGGTTTTGTTGGCTCGTCAGATGGCTCGTCGAAGATAAATGCTGACGGACTAAGAGTGGCAGGATCAAGGATGTCTTCTTCAAAAACAGGATTATTTAGGAAATGCCTGCGGTTGATAACAGTCGAGCTGTCTTCAACTTCTAGGGATACAGAAGGAAGCAGAGAGGGCTGTTTCGCCTCTTCCTCATTGGTAAAGATGTCAGAAGAGCATCCAGATACAAGAGAGGCAAAGCTTGCGGACTTCGAGATCGAGAATGTCCCTGTCACATCTGGATCTTGATCAACATCGTTAGTGAGCCATCCAAAAATACCGCCAGAACCAGAAAGATCGTCTTGCTTGGTATTCGATTCAAAGTCGGCATCGCTTTTCATTGGTGGGCTAAGCTCAAATTGTGGAGTAGGAGTAGCCACGCCAGCAGCAGCAGCAGCAGCTTCAAATCTTTTCAACTTGGGCTTGAGGGCAGGAGCAGGAGCAGGAGGCCCTTGCTTGTCGACATCGATGCATCCAGAGCCAGAGCGTTCCCTCTTATGAAGGACGGAGACGATGGGGCGTTGCCTTGAACTTGAAGTATACAATCTACGCAACTGCATATATTTGGCGTTTATGCCAACATGTTCAAGTGTTGACGGCTCTTGCTCTTGCTGATTCATCATAGTATCTTTGTTAGTGCTCGAGAAGGTTGACAAAGAAGATAGCTGGAGGCTGGGAGATTGTTTCTGCAGTGTCAAGCAAGATCTGTGACATAGAGCATAGAGATGCAAAATGCAATTACAATAACTGAAGCAGACGTATTAATGTTTCAGTCTGGAAGAAGGAATAATTGTAAATCCAAATCCAAGGATGACATGCATTCAGTTTCAGTTTCAGTGAAACCAATAACGTGTGTTGAATTGTCTTGATAGTCGACAAAAATTATGTTTGAAGATTTGCTCAGCAGCCTGCTGACAGCAGGCCAAAGATATTTTCTTCGCAAAAGATATGTTTACACAGAGTATTTTCTGACATACCGTCGGTGTGAAGTTTGAGATGTGTGAGGCACATACAACAAAAATGGACAGGCGAGGATACGGGATGTGTTTTTGGTACATACTGTGTTCCCGGTGAGAATGGAGAGACTATTAGGCCTGTGATACCTGTGATATGAAATCAAAAATTTATCCGTACCTTTGTATGTGCGTTCGTTATCACTTAGCGTAGATAATGTCGCCTCTTGAGGGCCCACCAGACGTACTTTTAAAATTTCTGTTACATAGCTAATAAAAGGACACTACTTACTAACCTATACCTATCAATGGTACTTTACTATGTTCACCGTTGAGAATTGAAACTATCAGGCCTGTGATATGTTCAGATACACAACTCAAAAATTTATCCGTATCGAAAGACCTTTGTCCCGCCTGCAACTGCAAGAAGGAACTTATATACCTGCGAGGTCAACGCTCCATCCACTCTTGAGACAGGGAAATGAACAACACGCGTCCGCCTCCTACATGAAAAACAAGTGTGAACAGACACAAGTGTGAACCGACACAAGTGTGAACCGACACAAGTTGAACTGGTTCAGCACACGTTTGAGATGTGTGAGGCACATACAGCAAAAATGGATAATGGGGAGGATGCGGGATGTGTTTTTGGTACAAACTGTGTTACCTGGTGAGAATCTGTGAGAACGGAATACGAATAGAGACTATTTAGAGGCCTGTGAAACCGGGTGTGAAGTTTGAGACGTGTGGTGGCACATACAACAAAAATGGATAGGCGAGGATACGGGATGTGTTTTTGGTAGGAGTATATTATCTTCAAACTGTGTTACCCGGTGAGAATAGAGAGACTATTAGGCCTGTGATACCTGTGATATGAAATCAAATATTTTATCTTGTTGTGACGGACGGACGATAATGGAGGGCGCAGATCTCGATCGTTCCTCTCATTCGATCTTTTGGGATCGGCAATGCAACCTCCCATGTCGATTGGCACGCCTAGACGTTTGGGTTTAGCTGTTAGTTTGTAGAAAATAATCGAATAATCGATGCTCTACGTAAGTCCAGTACTGAAAGTACTTGATAGCTATCGTTCGGGCGCGGCCGGCGCAAACCATACTTTAGTAGGGTCGACCATACTTTAAGTAGGGTCTCGCTCGTAGCTACGCTACATAGGAATAGTACCAAAATCAGATAAAATCCTAAAATATATCAACATTTACACAAAACATACTATCGATGAATATAAACTCATATACAAACACCCTCTCACTTCTTTAACCCCGCCAACATCCTCTGTATTTTGTTCTTATTTCTAGTAATATCATTGGCAGTTGGAGCACGCCACCATCGCTTCAAGCCTGTGTATTGATGATCACAATTGGCCAAGCCAAAACATGAATCGTTGTGATATCTCACAGCACATTCTGCTCCATTCCAACTCTTGTTCGAGGCTGTACACAACCACGCGTTGCATATTGTGCACTTCCATAATGTTGATGTGCCACACATCGCACAAGGTGATTTCCATGACTTCTTCTCAATTGAAGACAAGTGCCTCTGGAGATTGTCCAACTGACCACAGAGGCAAGGAGGCACCAAGCCGACCTCAGGTGTCTTTGCCTTCACAAATGCTTCAAGCAGCGGCTCGCCTTCCTTTATGGTTGCCAATGTAGTTCGGTTTGATGATTGCATACTTGCTCTTTCGTCTTGCGTCAGCTTAGTAAAAGTCCGGAAGCGACTATCTCCAGGGTACTTCTTAAGCACTGGATTATATGCCAGCATTTGCTTCGAAAGTGACTGGCGAAACTTGCTGAATTTCATCCTCTCCTTCGTTGGGACGGCCCATTCTGGGTCAAGTCCACCATCGCAGCACTCATTGTACATGTCGTATGCAGCAATAACTGCAATCGACAAGCAATGGTTCACAGGTGAATGCCAATACTTCCAACATATGTATCGTATCTTCGCAATCTTAATCATGTGATCGACGTTGTCAACTCCAAAGTAGGTTCCAAGATAAATTTGACGTCCTTCATTTTGTTCGATGCCCCATAAACGTTTTGTTGCACCGATACCGCGGCCCTTGACAGTTACATACAAGCTGACGGATGGAAGATTATTAACCCCGAAGATATTTGTTGGACCAGTTGACTGAAACGAGACCCCCAAGCTTTTTGAGTGTGTCGACACAAAGACTACCCTTCCTATCGTCCGGCTTCAAATCTTCCTTTGTTGCTCCTCCTCGTCCATATGCCTCTTTTTCAAAGTTGCCTGGTGACCAAGTCCCGTAATGAAATTCCCATCCGTCGATCTCTCTCTTCCCAGTAGTTGGATCCGCAGGCAGAACTTTTGCTCCAGCGGGAGTGGTGTGACCGATGTACTTTCCTTGCTTATCATACTTTGCCATAAAAAAGTAGTCGCACCATCCCGCAGGGTTGTCAACGTCATGGAATGATTCAGGAGCACCCGAATCCGGCTTTGGTTTGTAGCCAGTATGACTTTCAGGAGGTTTGGGTGGAGTCCAATTCTCTGGCGCACCTGGAATGGTTGGTTCATCAGGTACGTCGGCAATATCATCTTGCTCAATTGTAATATTGTCCTCTAGTCGTTGCTGCTGTTGTGTTGAATTTAAAAATGCAACCGAATTGTTGTGTTCGTTGATTTCACCGCCTTCCTCATCGCTGTCGCCACCATCTCCTTTCTCTAAGAAGTCGGCCACAAATTGTTCTTCGATTTGTTGATCACGATCGGGTTCGTCTCGGGCACGATTATCGTCGGTGGTCAAGTCAGCGTCTGCAGTCGTTGCTGTCAGTGGCGAGTTTGCATCACTACCACTAAAAGGAGAAGCTCCAACAATACGTAGAGGACTTGTCACTATGTTGAGCACACTTGTAGCTATTTGCCTCACACGAGACGGAGTTGCTGGTGGTGCGGCAGGAGCAGCGCTGGCAGAGGCAGCTGCTGCTGTGGCAGAGGCGGCATTAGGACGTGATGCCCCACTGGCCGCTGCCCTGGCAGGACGTTGGCTACCAGTGTTTGCTGCCTGCATGGTCGAAAGTAGGTTTGGAGGTTGCGTACGAGGTGGGTTTTGTAGGAGAGGAGTGAGCGCCATTGTGTGAGAGTGTTTTTGATGATGGGGCTTCTGTAGGAATACGTACTAATTCCTACGTACACATAACTTGCTCGTCATTGCAAAATCATACTTAAAGTATGAATTGATACCTTTTTTTGTAGTGCATTTAATTCTTATATAATTAGTGGAAAATAAGGTGCTGAATGTCTATTCTAACGTAAAATTCATCGTAGAATCCGATTCTGCACTCGTTTTCGTCTTGAAATGGCTTTTTCGCAAAGTTTTATAAACGTGTGAAAATAAAAATCATACTTTAAGTATGGATTTTGGCGTTTTTTTGCTCCGGCCCCGCCAGAACGATAAAACAGGTGGTCTGGACCCGCCACGATGAGTTCCGCCACGATTTCCGCCACGATTCTTAAAAAGATATTCCTTACTTATGATAGAGACTTTCCCATTCCGCCACACCCGCCATTGCATTGACTCTTTTGCAAAATATTCCCGCCAAAAATCCGTGCGAGAGTTGATTTGAGCAGATTGAGGCCGGTCAAAATCACAAAATAACGACCATGATGGCCACATCTCCCCCTATGCCCCCTCCGCCACCGATGGTCTCATTAGCCCATACTGCCACCGGTAGCCTCATCTAGTCCGTTTCTACCGACGGCGATTGCGGAATAAATTCTCTCGTGCGTCTATCGTATCAGGTAGCACCTTGACATATCTTGTGTCCGTTTGTGAAAATAACGCTCTCCACGGCTGCACGACAACATCTTTATTGACTCTGTGCTCCTCTACAATGATACATACCAACAATATTGACGATGCAATAATATTATGCGAGGGGACGGCGTCATATTCGGTCGGGGGCGGTAACGCTCTCACCAATTATTACTTATAAACGGCGTGATTCTTTAAAATCGGCACAATTCACGTAGTGATGGGGAGGGGGATTATATGACAGCAGGGCAGAGGACAGTCGAAAGTTGCTTGATGGTCTCGGTTGCTATTTTTTCATTGATATGTTTGGTAGTAAATCTGGCTCAGATTAGTCGTTTGAATGCGTCAGCTTCGTCACTGCACATGACTTCGTAGCATTCCGACACAATTGAAATCATCACTGTGGGATGAGCGTGAGAGGCAACACATCGGAGCAACCACTGCTAGCAGCCACCAAATGTAAGGCTGATGCAACAACTCCTGAAGCGCTCAATTCGCAATGCTGGTCGGGGACGCTCTTTCATCGCACGACTACTGATCGTTGTCGTGCGAAGAAAGAGAAAGAGTCAGTGTGAGGTAAGGGGGAGATAGCAACCAGAAGTATTGAGAGAGCAAAGGAGGGTATTTTCGATGATTAACAAACTTGCAAGCACTATGCGATGAAGCGCAACGGCGGCAATTCAACAGGCGGGGAAATTGATGCTATTCACTTCATGGCGAGACATGAAGACAACAGTCAAGGTTGATTTTTCAGCTAAAGGGGTATTGGGAATCACGGTATGATGCATCATAGATAAGTTGCCCTTCCTGAGCTGGAATCATAGATAACTCTGCCTCCTATTGATAAAAATGATACAAGTTCGACATTTCTTGGTTGTCAAATGTATTTCAATCGTTCAGCTGAGGAAGCAAGCTAGGTACTTGTACCTTGACGCCTCTTCAGTAAGCCAAAATATTTGCTAAACCTTAAATCATGTCTGTGGCTCTATATTTCATCGGAAAAGATGGTCATGTGACGCAGATGGAAGGGAATCCGTCTCCAGATGTATGGATAACTTCTGCTGCTATGACTTGTCTCACAAACCATATGAACAAGAAGAAGTATGTTTACGATAGGACTATACTCTCAACGTAGTCTAGGTACTTTAACTCATCTATGTCACTTCTTCTTTCGTCATCTCTGGCAAGGCATAACCATAATGTGAAGTATTTAGCCATCAGAGTTAGTAATTCAGTAGAATACAGTAGACTTGATTGAAAAGCTCAGTAACTTACAATGCGAACAATATACGAGCTACGATTCTGAGCGATCTGACTGTTTGATGTTGAGACAAATTGATTACAATCACAGAACTTTGGATAATAATGGTAGATAAAACTCACATTTTAAGTTCATCTGGTAGTGGCCTTGCACCCACTTCATTCCGGCAATGATACATAACATCAACTGTCCGACAAAACAAGCGCTCGAGTAAGAATGAAAAAAAAAACATTGGTGCTTCGAACAAATTCATTTGACTTCCCATCCTCCTTTCGGAGCATGGGTGCCAGACATCACATTGTGAGGCAGTTTCTATTCATATCTTCTCTCACACACCTCAATGACTTCCTTCCTCCTCATCCACCAGACATTCGCATCAAAGTTGGGCCAATTTCTATACAGCCAGCTTCCTCGGCTGTTGGGCCAATTTCTATACAGCCAGCTTCCTCGGCTGTTGGGCCAATTTATATACAGCCGGCTTCCTCGGCTGTTGGGCCAATTTATATACAGCCGGCTTCCTCGGCTGTTGGGCCAATTGATATACAGCCAGCATTCCTCAGCTGTGATAGGCCAATTTGATTATACCGCCGGCTTTCCCTCGGCGGTGGGCCAATTTGCAATTCCGCCAGCTTTGCCTCGGCTGAATTAATCGATATCATCCATTCATCCAAACCGAAGAGGATCATAAATCACTGTAGGAAGAGTCTGTCGCGTTGGTTTTATTTGATGTGGACGCCAAAACTAGATCACCCACTCCTAGAGTCGCTTTCCTCTCAATAATGGCTCTGCCATCAATGATTCTTCTCCAAGAAGGTGAAGTTAATCTGTGTGTATGATTGTTTCGGCAGAGACAAACAGCAAGAATTCATGAGTAATGACTTTGGAATCTGATGAAACAAGCACAGAAAATTATTCACCTGGATGTTCTTGGCCCAGCCATGCTGAGGGGGATTCAAATCTACAGTCTCTCGATGCAGGCGGAAATGATGACATTGAAGGCACACCAGTAGTAATTCTTGAGAATGTGATGAGCATGAGGAGCAGCCGAGATGATACGAAGTTAGAGGAAGCCACTCATTACAGAAAGAAGAGCAGTCAAACAGGATTAAGCCATGGAATAGCTTGCCCCCAAGACTGCCACCCTTTCCTCCTGAATACTGTCCACTATCCATCACCGAGCAGCCGAGATGATACGAAGTTAGAGAACGCCACTCATCACTCATTACAGAAAGACAAGCAGTCAAACAGGATTAAGCCATGGAATAGCTTGCCCCCAAGACTGCCACCCTTTCCTCCCATCACCGAGCAGCCGAGTTGATACGAAGTTAGAGGAAGCCACTCATTACAGGAAGAAAAGCAGTCAAACAGGATTAAGCCATGGA
>JAWZXG010000078.1:0-28661 GCA_037178625.1 Skeletonema tropicum
TTTTCTACCTCTTCCCTCAGTTTTGGATGATATTTTCCGAGTTCGTCTATGTGTAGTTTGATCAGGCGCTTTGCATCCTCATCAGTCTGGTTCCCCACTCTCATCCTGTTCATGAGATCGCTATCCTCCTTGTCTTTTGCTCTAAAATTCTTCGTCAACATGAAGACCACATCCGTCATCATCTCAGTCAAGATTTTGCTACCCTCGTAATCGCATATTTGATTGTTTTTACTCTTTCCTGTCATTGTTTTTGGCCTATCGTTGTTGTGGTATTCGTGGTAGCCGTTTATTGCTCCCCCCTTGTTGGACGGTGGCAGCTGGTAGTCGTCACCGAAGAACAACACAACCGGGACCGCCCCACCTCTCCCGTTTATTGTGCCCATTAAATGCGCAATCTCTCACATGCTCCTCTGCACCGAATGTTACGTGTGAGCCCAACATGCTTCTTTCATCGACCATCAGTACGAGCAGCTCTTTCAGTTTATTGCACATTTCTTCTCTTCTTTTTGCGTCCAATGATTTGTAAGGTACCTGTACGTTAATTCCCAGAAGTGAGTGCAGCGTGCACCCTTTGACGTTGTACGCTGCGGCTGCCTGAAGGAGCAGCAACCTGGACTGTCTTGTTCGAATCGGTCAGCTTCCTGATGATGGAAATGATGGTGTTAATTACCAGCGATTTCCCGCACCCACCCATTCCTGTAATTGTTGCTCGTAGCGGCTTGTAATCCTCGTCATTATCAAGGAATTTCACCACAGTATCGACAGTGGCGAGTACGATCATCGCCTGTTCCTCGGACAGTTCCTCGATGTTGTAACTTGATCCGTCAGATTTCGTGGGTATTGTTGCGCCTGAATGATCGTCCATCATGGCTCTGGCACGTTGCTCTCTGAGTTTGACTGTGTACTCCTCCCCTGGTATTGTTACGTCTCTTTCTCCATCAAACGAGCTCTTCGACCAATCGTGATTCAATCCTACGTCGATTTTCTTGCCCCCCAAAAGTAACTCATCCACTTTCCTATCAGAGAGTTGGGTCGAGTGCAAATGATTCAGGTGTTGATCTACCTCGTCATCGTCGAGCTCGTCAATGTTGACATCTGCTTGAATTGTCCCTTTTCTTGCCACACATTCGATCCTTTTTTTTCTTGCGCGTATCTAACAGCTCTCTGGTATTCGGTCCAAACACTTGTAGGGACCTGTCTTTTCTGCAGCATCAACTTGAATGTATTGATTGTTCTCTGTCTGTCGCGTAAATTAAGTGGTTTGTCGAAGCTCCATGGCTTGTGAAGTAACAACATTCCTCTTGCATAATCGTAGTCCACCGGGTAACGTGGTCTGCAATTGAGTCCTTTGGCGATGAGTATCTTGTTCATGCGTCTATTGCTGTCAGGGTCTATCATGAACTTTTTCCTACACCACTCCTTGTAAAAGTACTGATCCAAGGTCAGTTTGCTGTACTTTTCCTCCCTGCTTGCATAGCTATAGACCAAGTCGTTTGGCTTAGGGTCGGATGATTTTCGTAGCTTCAGACAATTCTGAACCGACACGTAAGTGATCACATCTGAACAGAGTGTTAAACTCAGCCTATCAATCTCGTGCACCGCCTCTTGTATGCTGATGAGCCTTTTGCTTGTCATCCAGTTCAGTGACATTTTCACCAATGTTTGGACACCACTTATATCCTCGGAGCTTTTGCTGGGAGGTGAGAATTAATAGTGGCGGTAGGTTGTGTTAGCAGTGGGGTTAACAGTGTTCGATTGTTTCAATTTGCAAAATTGTGCACTGCACAGTTTTACCAAAGTCGATGGCGGAATACAGTGAGGTTACCCAGCGTAAGATTTTGTTTCAATTTGCAAAATTGTGCACCGCACAGTTTTACCCAAAGAAGATGGCGGAATACACAACTGCACTGAATTCAGTGTGAGAGACAACTTTCATCTTCAGAGCACACTTACCTTTGCACAATGTTCTGCACTGCTTCTTTCTCCTTCTTGGACGTGTGGTTCTTCTTGCTGGCGTATGCTACGACATATTTGCAAACGTTCTCAATCTCGCTGACATCGGGTTTGTCTGGATGTGACCTATAAACCAGTAGCTGGATATCTATGTTTGCCCTCCAGGTTTGCAAGACCATCATCATCGGAAGTGGTCAAATCCAAATCCCTCTCGATATAAACGGACACACCAGCAACATTGTCACCACCATCACCGAGGCGACAATCAGTAATAGTGCGGTCAATGAGTAGCCTGAAATAGACTTTTCTTGGGCACTTTAGCCCGCCTGGAGCGAAGGAAACAATCCTCGTTTCACCGCTTTCTCCATGGCATCCATCAGGTGGCAGCAGCACACAAATTTCAAGACACATGATTGTGCTCAATACATCGAGCAATGTGAAATACCAGTCAATCGAGCGATGTACTTTGTTGTATGAGTATTCGCATTCATAAATGAATTCGTCCATCACTCTTTGATACGAGGATAGAAGGGTTCATTCGCAGCCATATACATGACATCAGCGACGAACGGCAGCAGTTTCTCCTCTGTGTTGAGAGCCACGTTATCAACTACACAAGCGAGTGCGTGGAGGATACTAAAAGTGTTCCTCGGTACCAACTTGTCACCGGTCGGCCTCTGAACATGATCCGCACCAGCTGTAATGATTTGTTTCAATCGCATCTTCTTTGCTAATTTCGACATTGCCAAATTGTCAACATCGTCCGTAACAGAAAAAGTTTCTTGATACTCATTTACAACGAGTTTCCTGAGTCGTTGTACACTATCAGCAATATCACCTCTTGCAATCAAATCAACAGTATCAACGAAGTCATTAGGATTGCCATTCGACTTAGACGAGGGAGGAGCAGTCTCAGTGACGTTCGATGGAGAGGAATGTGCCTTCGCTCGCGTCAAACTCTTGAAAACTTTGTTGTCAGGGGAGAGGTAATGGTGGTAATAGTTCCGCGGGATTTGCCGCCCTTACGCTTGATACTCTTCCTTTTCCATCCATCCGAGAGATCTGAATGGGTGTAATCAACCCACTCATTCTCGCTATGTAGAAGGCAGTTGCATTTATTTATTAGGTAAAATTGTTCAGTGATCGATTATACTAAAATGATTCAATAAGCAAGCGATACTTAGTGCGGCAGTGCACATGCACACAAAATAAACTCACATGATAGTTGAATCAGGAGAGGCCTTCTCTCGGACAGGTACCGGTTTAGACTTTTCGTGACAGCACCTTTCTCGGACAAATCCGGTTCATCATCATCTTGAACAGGTTGATCACGGGAGCCCGAATGAGTTTTGTCTTCAAGTACAAGTTTCCCGTTCTCATCACTGGTGTGAAGTTGAAGGTTGAAAAAAAAACTTGTAAGTAAAAAGGAAAGACAGAATTTGTAAAACGGTACAATGAACAAAAATACCAAAATCATTGAACCACACGAAGGTTAACCTTCTCTCTTACCAAAAATGCTCACAATTTGAAGTGTACGGCGCTTGGCTTGTACCTCCTTTCTGAGCAATAGCGGCAAACATTAAGAAGTTGACCGCTGCAGACACCAGATCATCTTTGTCAGTAGAATCAGTCTTACCAACTGGGACATTCGGGTAATGTTCAGACAGTTCATTCAGGATGTACTTGATTGACCCGACTTCAAAGACGGAAAGAGCAGAAAAGAGCAGTTGTTCCTTCTCCAACTTGGCAACGTCAAACCCATCGCCTAATGCAACAGACGCTAGCAGCGAGAAGATACGATCGTCGGTACGCACCAAACGCCAATTGATGTCTGTTACGCTCAATGCAATGACAGGAGCCGACGGTTTAGCGGCAGTCTTGACCCCTGACGAAGTAAGACGTGCATCGACATTGCTCCGATTCCGCACGGCACGGAAGCCCTTACCATTACTACCAACGGTGGATATAACTGGATTTGTGTTGCCAAACTTCATTATTTATTCGGACAATGTAGAAATGTGATGATGTAAATGATGCAATGCATAATTTATGAGAGCTGTTGAACGGCTCGACAACGTACAAACTGCCTACATAACCGCCGCCAACGCACCAGCGCAATAATCAGCAGAGAACAATGCAATCAATAACCAACCACGTCATGAAGTAAACGAGTTCCTTCGTAAGCTACGTCGGCAACACAAGATCTTGTGGTTCAACACATCGACAACACGTCGACAAAAAGATTCAGCTCAACACAAGACGTCGACGTGGAGTTAAGAACTGACGTATTGATCAGTACGTGGCCAAAGATCGGCAGTTATTCAAATGCAAACACGTCGGCAACCAACGTCGGCGTCTATTTAGACTTGCATCAATAGACGACTCGGCAGATAATGTAATTGAGCCAATGTCGACCTGAGTACTTGCTGCATGAACTTAAATACTTTTTTGTTCATTGGATTTTGCCAACACCTGACTTCTGGTACTTTGTGACGTAAGACGATTGGAATCAAGTGTACTAATTCCTTAAGTAACGAAGTTTACCACGTCACTCAGAGAAAAATGAAGAAAATAGATGGTGACGGGGATGCACACCGGAAAGAACGAAGAAGCTCATCGACAATCTGACTTAATTAGCCTGGAAAGTCCTTTCTAGCACAAATCAAGCGATTTTTAGATCTAAATCATAAGATATAGCATCTAAATGACAATCAAAATGGGCATTTCAGCGGGGATAGGAGGGGGGAAAATCCCAACACTTCAAGTTTAAGTTCCGGAAGTAATTCAGAGCAAAGCACCGCACCCAACGAATCCGCCGCACAGATCTCGCATAAAACGCAACAGCGCTCCACCAAATCATGACCGACAAACAACATCCAACTGAACACGATAACGACGACACCATGAACTCACCTGAAGCTACAGATGCAACTGAATCTGCGGTTGAATCTGCAGCTGAAGCTGTGGACGCAAAAAGCACGTTAAAGGAGACAACGAGTCCGCCGGACAACCAGATGAACACCCCCGGAAAGAATAACACACCTACCGATCATACTGCCGAGGCTGTCACCAGACCAACCACCAACAACGTTATCACCCCTGACAAAACCAACAGCAGGTACAGAAACGACTACGCAGCAAGTCGAGGAAGATCGACCTGAGCATTACATCAAAGGCACAAATACGGGCCTGCCAACAAAATTAGTGCTACGGTTTTCGTTTGCTTCACCCATTTGGATAAAGAAGGCAAATTGGTAGCGGAGAATGTAAATCAAGCGGTACCACAGCAAGAGAAGATACTCGGGCTATTGAAACTGGTGGCTACGGGTAAATCCGGCGACAACAAAGAAATGAACGACAGTCAGATACACTTACACTTCAGCAAGAAAGCAGCGGAGGATGATTCCGCGGAAGATTGCGTGAGTTTACTTTTGTTGAATCTGCGCAACGAACCATTTTGTAAAATTGATCACTGTACAAATTTGGGAATGTTGATTCGTTGATCGATTGCGATGTTGCACAGAACGAATTTGTAAATTTGATCACTGTACAATTTTGGTAATATTGATTCGTCGATCGATTGCTGCAGCCAAACTACATCATGCTACTTGATTTGTATAATTGCTCACTGTGCGATTATACGAATATTGATTTATAGATCCGTTGCTGAACTCACAACTAACACTTAATTGATGCTACTCCACATTAATAACAGGAGAAGACAGAACCAGTCAATGCAACTCATATGTCATTGATTGCATCCAGTGAAGAAGCGAGGACTAGTGTGGCTTACGGATTGCCATTCACGTATGTTCCAGAGCTATCACACTTAATCGACGTACTCAACGGAGATGATGGTAGTGGCACAGATGAAACGAAAAGAGAAATATCAGAGGCATTAACTGGCTAATGTGACAACAGTCGAAGGTCAACGAAAGCTTTTGAGCACTGCAAGAAAGCACCATTGGCTAGATGAAAGTCAAAATGAAGTCAATGTGGCAGTCCAAGATGGTATCGAGGGATTTGGTCATTTCTACACTTCCTTCACTGCTTCATTGAAATTCTATGTCACAGCTGTTGAAGGCAACCACCGCTTGATAGCATTATTGGCCAGCTCTGCTGCGATGCAAAGTGAAGAGAGAGTCAGGCTACTTCTTCAAGCCAAGCAATCCGGAGATCCGACGTTCTTGACCAATTCATTCGTAGGAATTGAAGATAACGAACATGACGCCATGGAGAATGCTCTTGAGAAATTGAAAAAATCGGACAGTGATGCAATATTGAGCCACCCCTTCGACGGCTCACATTACAGTAGCATCAAGGACTGCTACCGAATCTTTCCCCGCGCCTCACCTCGCGGAAACTCTTCCTAGCCGAGAAAAGCAAGAACGTGAGCAAAAGGAAGCTTGGATCAACAGTACTAAATATATACAGAGGCTTAACTAAGCATAATTCTGTGAGAAGAGACCATGAGGATTGGACTGAGAAGGAAGTTGGTACTAACGGTAAGATAGTCAGCAAAGGTAAAGTTTTGACCATAAAGGGGCTGAGAGCGCGACGGCAAGGACACTTGAAGAGTTTGAAGATGACCCAAGTTTCACCGAAGAGCCGCTCACTCTACGAGAATCCAATGCGTGAATACGAGACGTGCCAAAACGAAGTGCAGCTCAGAGTTGATGGTGGAGGACCAAATGATGTACTCAAATTGCCTGTCAAGTGTAATATGGACAACTTCGGTTCCTACAGGGAACTACCCGATGACTGTTGAGCACAGCATGGCCAGATTTTTCCCACTCGCGGTAGCGGTACAGTCATTGCTTGAAACTGATGGAATGCAGCTATTTACCTCAAAGCAGATAAGCGCAATGTTGGCAGGCGGAATTATTATGCCAAGATCAGGAGTGAACACGATTGTGATACCCAAGGATGATACTGATGGAAAATACAATGACACGCCTAAACTATGGGACAGGTCAGTTGAAGGGATCATGGCGACAAGTACTGCAGCGTTGGTCTACACAGTCGAGTCTGCCAAACTGTTCAACGCAGATGCCTTGCTTGATCAAACTTTAAATGCCTTCAGCATCATGTCGCAAACCAAAGATATGGCGAATGATTTGAGATTGAGTATTGGTAAGAACAAGCTTGGTATCATTTCATTCGTAAACTTGTGCTCGTTGTACCTTGACTAACAAGTATCTATTCATTGAAATCAAGCGAAAAGTTTCGGATTGATTAGTATGGCAGCAAAAGAGATCGCAGTTGTCCTGAAGACGCTGAAGGAAGATGAAGGCACAGAGAGAGATGTGAATATCGCGGCACTAAACTTCATGGTGACAATGAATCTATTACACGAGTACATGCAACTCATTGCTTCTACCCTGAAGACATCCAAGTTAGTGAAGACCTATTGAGAGAAGACAACCAGGATTTGGTCGGTGAAGCTATCAGAGAATTCTTGGTAAGAAAGAAAGACAAGGACAAGACTTCACGTCTCGATAAAGAGCAATTGGCAAGTAACGTCATTGAGGCGGTCAGAGTGACGAATGAGACAGGTGCAAGTTCAACCAAAAGACAAAGCAAGATACCGACTAAGGGTAGAGATGTGATGACCATCGTAACAGCTCCTGGTGATATGACACTAGTAGAGCTCATTTGCCACATCTTTTGTTGGAATGTGGTTCGATCCGCAGAGAAAGAGAGAGGCAATCCGAGAAAGCTCCAAGACCTCTTCTTCGGAAAAGACAAGCGATTCAAAACGACAAGCGACTCAGTGAAAACATCAAGTCAGTTGATGAAGGTTCTAAAGATTGGGAATGAAACGGTCACATCTAGAATCGAATCACCGAGTGACTTTCAAATGACAGGATCGTTGTTATCGCTAACGCAGCTGGGCGACTTGATCAGAGGGACTGCGCAACTTAAGGGCAAGCTCATCCGTACGTACACACTTCCAACGAAAACCTGCTGCTACCAAGGAGGGAAAGCCAAGCAAAAGAAAGGAGAGTAAGAAGAGGAAGTCGGAGAAGCATCAAAGTAAAGACAAAAATGGATCAACAACTGATACAGAGGAGACAAATTCGAAAAAGCAACGCACCAATGATTGTGCCAGTAAAACGATCGTGTCGCAACAGTCAGGCAATACGACGCAGCACGAACTCCACGGACGAGAGAGCAAGGATGAATTGAGAGCTAGAGCCGTGAAAGCAGCACAGAATAAGTTGGTAAAGATATCTTGGGAGAAGGATTAATGACAAACATTGCAAAAGCAATCATTGATGAATTGTTCCCTACACTTCCAGAAGCAGAAGCTGATATAGATGAGATGATTGAAAGTGACGATGTCGTGGCAAGAACCGAAACAACATTCGAAGCAGTAGAAGGATATGAGGTAGGAAAACAGTACGACCAAACTGGATTCTTTGACGTCATCAACCTCGCGTGGAGTAACATGAAATGGAGAGGAAGGAAGAAAAAGCACAAAACGAACAAACGTATTGGGTTGACTACGAAGGAGCAACAGATGGCTGAGAAGTGGGCAAAGAACTTGTTTGGCTTACCTTTGAAGACAGCTATTACGCAGATCGTGAAGGAAATGAACAAGTCAATCGTCTTTTTTGCACAGAAAAAACGGAGAGGAATATAAGAGAGTGTTCAACGTGAGCGGCAAGAAAGGTGACACTGTCGTCGATCCTTACAACACAATTTACATCTACGGAGAACCATCAGTCGACGGCGCTAAGAGAACAACAAACAACGCAAATTACAGGTGGATGGTACCAAATGAGACAGAAGAATAGCTAACAACAGGGGAATGGGGAGCATAACAAGGAGAGACAACGAAAGCTTGACCGACGACCAACAACAGGCTATAACGACGGAAAGGGTTGATGAAACACGAGACAATGGTCAGCCATAAAAAGTAACAAAACTAAGAACCATAACATAAGAACTTCGCCCAATTAGTAAAACTGTGCAATGCACAATTATAGAAATTGATACACGATACATCAGACTAGTCCACGACAATATCAGCGGATAACTGCTCGAAATTCAAACAATAAACCTTGAGAAGAACGCTGTTGAAGACTTCGTCAGCAAGAAGCTCTGACATATGAGACAATTGAACACGTCAAAATCGCGGTCCAACAAACCACGCTTGGACACCAAAAGGGCGTTGATATCCATGCAAAACATAAAAGTCTCTGAAATGGGACGTCTGCATTCAATCATACGATTCAGGAGATCTAATTGGTACTGGAGTTGACCCAGTTCTCTAATAGAGAAATTGTCTGGCCCAGCGACGGATTTCATGACAAGAGCTTTCCGTGAAAGCAACAAGCTGATGTCGGAGCACAATCCATAAGCTACATCGACAGAGAACAGTCTCTCGCAGCGAATAGTGCACAAAGAAGATGTGCATGGGGAATGGCTTGAAACACATCATTGGTTGCACAGCTGGGATGGAAGAAAACGAACTAACCCCAAATAAAGAACATCGGCGCAGCCGAGACAAGCGTTGAGCTCTGTGACGTCCAATAACGACCACCCTGATTGCATCACAACCAAATCCCAAAAATACCATATTGATAAGTCGAACAGAACATCACATTTGCTCAACAGCTTAGCAGCCAAAGACGATCGAAGCAAAACGCCGCCTACAAGCCGAAACGATGCAAGAGAGCGTTGATCGGAACCAAACAACTCTGTGAGACGATGGTTTCGTCCAACACATCAACCGATATGCAAGAGCTACTACTACAAGCATGCAACTCACAAAATGATGCACTGTAATTGTCAAACAAGGACAAGACCTTAGTCCTTGGTATAGGGCGATTCACAACGATACGAGATGAACGAACGTCCCTCGATCTAATATACACCATTGAAATGATGAAGCATCGACAAAACAAAGAGAGATGTCTAGAGAGAGACAGCTGAAAGCTGTCTATGTTATGGAGTATTTAGTTATGTGTAATAGAAAAGAATCTGTGGTCATGTGTATCAGTTCGGCGACGAACACAAGAAATATGTAATTACGAGAAAATAGCCACAAACACAATCGCTTGAGAAACCACTGATGAGAACCAAATTGGGGCAAGTTATTTCACTACGATACTCTCACTGAATATGATGGAACGATCAACTAAGCTATCAAACAGCGCGTTTAAAAACGATGTCGAAAGTTTACGGCAACAACTAAAGCTGCAAAACAATGACAGAGGAATTGGAATAGCAACAAGACTGCTGCAACTGAGCGAGGGAAGCATAGAGAGAGCGAAACTAGCAGTAGATAGAATCTTGGGAGGTGCACAAACAGAACAAGAGAAGGACACAATTGAATCCATCATAACAGACTACATAAAAGATATGGGAGACATAGAACCAATTATGCTGCAATGATGGGACAAACTGAGACAGACAGGACGAACACTATGGTACCAGGCTCAATACTATATACAGAGGTGAACTATAACATGCCGGCACCAACATGGAAAAGAGGGAATAAAAACTCGCACTGAAACGATAGAATCGAGTGGATGAGTTGAAAGTGAAAGAGATGCACAACAGTGAACACTAAGCGCAACTAAACAGCTGATCCGAAAACAAACAGTTGAGACGACGAATGACTGCCGGACAATGTACTAATTGGTATAAGTGTGCACAGCACAATTATATATAATTTGATCAGGCGCACTGCAATCTTCTCTCAAATCCCTACACAAATACTAGTGCCGATGGACAGATAGATGATTTTCACAATTCTAACACAATTAAAGACAACGTCATTGCAGAGCAACTTTATAGCCGTATTCTATTGTAAAGAGACTAATTGGTAAAATTGTGCACAGCACAATTATACCAATTAAGGCCAACGTCCATTGCAGAGCAACTTTATAGCCGAATTCCGTTGTATAAAGACTACTGACAAGCCACACGGCAAATGGCCAACAGAGCAAGATGACGACACAATACTTTACAGGCCCCGAGGGCCCGCGCTGAACCCGCCACATACACCGCTGCACGCCACTACTATCGCACCATTCTGCGCGCCCCTGTTTATATCCTTTATTGATTGTCGTTAATTTGTCATGTTGCCGCGATTGAAAATAAATTTGTCTTCAAGACAAATTTAATAATATAACAGAAATTTTAAAGTATTTTCCATGCAAGTTGTGAATATTGCATTGGAAAAGAACTTCTCTCCAGGGATGATATACCTGAAACTGACCAAGCTGTCGCAAATGGTGTGGCAAACAGGACTGTCTAAGGAGTGTTTCTGTAAGTCCATTATGTTGCCAAGTGTCACTAACACGATTATGTCATCAAGTTTCCTGTGATTTATGTTTCGGAATGAAACGAAGCTTCGTCTCGCGATGACCGTCTACCAAATTTTGTTCAGCGACCATACTTTGCTTCTTGATCTCCTTCAGAGGTATGCCTTTGTGTCGGACTTGCTTGACACATAGGACTTTTTGAAGCCAGGTTGTCACAAAGAATATTATATGTTTTAACGATATATTCGGAGCTGGAAGTAACATTGGGAAAAGACCAAAAATGTCAGCGATGAAGTGAAGTATCGGACCTCAAAATATTTTTGTCGTGAGGACAAATTTATTTTCAGAATCGTACACCGTACCAGTGACACTCGTACAAGTATAATAACTCACCTTGTCTAGCAATGGACGATGTTGTATCTTTTACAGGTGTCACAACTGGAACTGGAATGACCTTTTCCGACAGCTCTCCCAACATAGATCCAATAGTTCCAGACGCTTTTGTGTTCTGTGGAATTTCTCCAACTCCAACTGGCCGAGCTGCATTGCCATTATTGCTACGAAATACACCAGCATCGTCTGCTTCCAAGGGGGCGTTATCAACATTACCAACACCCATATTGGTGCCATCATTATCACGTTCTCCTGACAGTCTAGCAACCGAAGTAGCATTACGACACGGATAATCCTTCACGGTAGAACCAGAAGACTCATGAAACAGGCGGTCGAGACAGCTGCGCGGAAGTCTACTGGTAGACAGAGAATCATATAAATGATCGCGAATGGTTTGGCGGCCCACAAGACTGTGATCTTCTGAGCAGCGGCGATATGCGCGAACAGTAGCAGGTTGTTCCCCAGCATGATACAGCAACGCCGGAAGATTAGTTGGGTCAACTGCTGACTCCTCACCAGAAGGAGTAGACGCTGGTATGTCCGTTTCAGACGGATGATGAGTATTCACTGGAGTTGCGGCACTACCATTGCTCTCTTTAGGGCACTGCTGTTCGATGTCATAATTTTTTGATGATTGCTTTAACTTTAACAAAGAACTCGCCTGCTCGACATCGTCATCGGCCCTCGGGGCCCCCGTTCATGGAGTGCAGAGCAGCGTAATAGGGGGCCGCAGGTGCCCTTCTATTACAGGTGGGAAAATTCATTATTTTTCACCCCCCATTATTCTACAGAGTTATAGGTAGGAATCAGTACATGTGTTTTTTAGTGAGAAGGTTTACTTTAGGGACACGTAGAGTCTCGGTAGAGACTACCGGCGTAGGATCTGTATGTGTTCCTATGTAGAAAGCAAGAAGTACCTGTTGAAAGCGAGAAATTTACTGTACTAGATGCGCTTTTTGAGCATCTAAATCGGTCTGTACGAGAAAGAAATACAGGTTTTACACGGGCGTTAGTCAATTTAGTTTTTGTCTTTCTTCGTCGCGAGAAAATGTCTTTTTGTAAAACTGTGCTTGATATATCGAATCGTGCGCTTGCAGATGTTTTACTGATCACCAGATGCAGACGCTTAATTGAGTTGTTGTATTCTTTGTGGTGAGAAAGTGTCTGTTTTGTAAAACTGTGCAGTGATCAATTTTACTAATCACCAGATGAAGATCCTGCGAAGTAATCACTTGGGATTTCATGATCCTTCTTCGCTTCATTCCACTTCTTGTTCGGTTGGTTATGATGTTGGTAATCCTGGTTGTCAGGTCTGTCCTGTCTTTGATGAAATTGCCCTTGATTGCTGCTGCGTACGATGTTTCTGTGATTTCTTCCAACTTTCTCTTGCTATACCTCGTCTTCGACTCTTCTGCCTTCCCCTCCAAGTATTTCACCCAATTTGCTCGCTTCTTGTACGATTCGCAGAACTGGCCATTTTGCTTTCTCTAGCAATTTTTTAATCGGTTCGTTGAAATGTTGCTTCCGGTCCAGTATATGGCACTGTCCGACGGGTATGCTTGATCTTTGGAGCCAAGTGTTTTGCCTCTGCTGGTAGCCACGTACATTGTTCCAAGAAACTTGCTAATCTCCCACAACTCATCTGCTGGATCTATTATCATGCGGTTCCAGCGGTCTCCTTTGTCGAATCCAGCTTCGAGTCCTTGACAGCGGTGGATGGTGATGGCGTAGGCAATTTGCAATGGCATGAATAATGCGGTGCAGCATCCCCTGTTGCAAATCTGCTCGTAGGGTGGGATTGGCACGTGCTGTGCGCAATAAGTTGGGGTAGGATGCATTTGTATCAGTATGAAATGAGTTAGTAGTGTTTTCGCAGAGAGTGGCAATTGTCTTGTGTCTTTCGTGTGTCAACTTTTACTCACCGTTGGGTTGTTCTTGTCCCATGGGTCCTCGCCTGGTGGTGGTTTGTATGTAGGGAAATCCACAACAATGTACTTCGGTAGGCTAACCTCACCTTTACCGTTTGGTCCAACGGAGCGATCCTTATCGTAAACGATCTCGACTACTACCCCAATAGCTGAGACGTACAATCCTGAGTTGGGATCGATGTTGGCTGACTCCAAGCAAACATGTGCACCTACGCACACATCAAAGGTGTAGAATAGCCTCCTGCCGTAAAAGTGCGACTGGTATGCTGTGTTATTGCCCGCCATCCTGCTGCTGAATTGACACCTGAGCCTAGCTATTGGTACTTTCAGTCGTTCGTGTGTTTTGATCAGCATGTCTACGTAGGCAGTTGCATTTGTTTATTAGGTAAAATTGTTCAGTGATCGATTATACTAAAATGATTCAATAAGCAAGCGATACTTAGTGCGGCAGTGCACATGCACACAAAATAAACTCACATGATAGTTGAATCAGGAGAGGCCTTCTCTCCGACAGGTACCGGTTTAGACTTTTTCGTGACAGCACCTTTCTCGGACAAATCCGGTTCATCATCATCTTGAACAGGCTGATCACGGGAGCCCGAATGAGTTTTGTCTTCAAGTACAAGTTTCCCGTTCTCATCACTGGTGTGAAGTTGAAGGTTGAAAAAAAAACTTGTAAGTAAAAAGGAAAGACCGAATTTGTAAAACGGTACAATGAACAAAAATACCAAAATCATTGAACCACACGAAGGTTAACCTTCTCTCTTACCAAAAATGCGCATTTTTGGTAAGAGAGAAGGTTAACCTTCGTGTGGTTCAATGATTTTGGTATTTTTGTTCATTGTACCGTTTACAAATTCGGTCTTTCCTTTTTACTTACAAGTTTTTTTTTCAACCTTCAACTTCACACCAGTGATGAGAACGGGAAACTTGTACTTGAAGACAAAAAACTCATTCGGGCTCCCGTGATCAGCCTGTTCAAGATGATGATGAACCGGATTTGTCCGAGAAAGGTGCTGTCACGAAAAAGTCTAAACCGGTACCTGTCGGAGAGAAGGCCTCTCCTGATTCAACTATCATGTGAGTTTATTTTGTGTGCATGTGCACTGCCGCACTAAGTATCGCTTGCTTATTGAATCATTTTAGTATAATCGATCACTGAACAATTTTACCTAATAAACAAATGCAACTGCCTACGTAGACATGCTGATCAAAACACACGAACGACTGAAAGTACCAATAGCTAGGCTCAGTGTGTCAATTCAGCAGCAGGATGGCGGGCAATAACACAGCATACCAGTCGCACTTTTACGGCAGGAGGCTATTCTACACCTTTGATGTGTGCGTAGGTGCACATGTTTGCTTGGAGTCAGCCAACATCGATCCCAACTCAGGATTGTACGTCTCAGCTATTGGGGTAGTAGTCGAGATCGTTTACGATAAGGATCGCTCCGTTGGACCAAACGGTAAAGGTGAGGTTAGCCTACCGAAGTACATTGTTGTGGATTTCCCTACATACAAACCACCACCAGGCGAGGACCCATGGGACAAGAACAACCCAACGGTGAGTAAAAGTTGACACACGAAAGACACAAGACAATTGCCACTCTCTGCGAAAACACTACTAACTCATTTCATACTGATACAAATGCATCCTACCCCAACTTATTGCGCACAGCACGTGCCAATCCCACCCTACGAGCAGATTTGCAACAGGGGATGCTGCACCGCATTATTCATGCCATTGCAAATTGCCTACGCCATCACCATCCACCGCTGTCAAGGACTCGAAGCTGGATTCGACAAAGGAGACCGCTGGAACCGCATGATAATAGATCCAGCAGATGAGTTGTGGGAGATTAGCAAGTTTCTTGGAACAATGTACGTGGCTACCAGCAGAGGCAAAACACTTGGCTCCAAAGATCAAGCATACCCGTCGGACAGTGCCATATACTGGACCGGAAGCAACATTTCAACGAACCGATTAAAAAATTGCTAGAGAAAGCAAAATGGCCAGTTCTGCGAATCGTACAAGAAGCGAGCAAATTGGGTGAAATACTTGGAGGGGAAGGCAGAAGAGTCGAAGACGAGGTATAGCAAGAGAAAGTTGGAAGAAATCACAGAAACATCGTACGCAGCAGCAATCAAGGGCAATTTCATCAAAGACAGGACAGACCTTGACAACCAGGATTACCAACATCATAACCAACCGAACAAGAAGTGGAATGAAGCGAAGAAGGATCATGAAATCCCAAGTGATTACTTCGCAGGATCTTCATCTGGTGATTAGTAAAATTGATCACTGCACAGTTTTACAAAACAGACACTTTCTCACCACAAAGAATACAACAACTCAATTAAGCGTCTGCATCTGGTGATCAGTAAAACATCTGCAAGCGCACGATTCGATATATCAAGCACAGTTTTACAAAAAAAGACATTTTCTCGCGACGAAGAAAGACAAAAACTAAATTGACTAACGCCCGTGTAAAACCTGTATTTCTTTCTCGTACAGACCGATTTAGATGCTCAAAAGCGCATCTAGTACAGTAAATTTCTCGCTTTCAACAGGTACTTCTTGCTTTCTACATAGGAACACATACAGATCCTACGCCGGTAGTCTCTACCGAGGACTCTACGTGTCCCTAAAGTAAACCTTCTCACTAAAAAACACATGTACTGATTCCTACCTATAACTCTGTAGAATAATGGGGGTGAAAAATAATGAATTTTCCCACCTGTAATAGAAGGGCACCTGCGGCCCCCTATTACGCTGCTCTGCACTCCATGAACGGGGGCCCCGAGGGCCGATGACGATGTCGAGCAGGCGAGTTCTTGTTAAAGTTAAAGCAATCATCAAAAAATTATGACATCGAACAGCAGTGCCCTAAAGAGAGCAATGGTAGTGCCGCAACTCCAGTGAATACTCATCATCCGTCTGAAACGGACATACCAGCGTCTACTCCTTCTGGTGAGGAGTCAGCAGTTGACCCAACTAATCTTCCGGCGTTGCTGTATCATGCTGGGGAACAACCTGCTACTGTTCGCGCATATCGCCGCTGCTCAGAAGATCACAGTCTTGTGGGCCGCCAAACCATTCGCGATCATTTATATGATTCTCTGTCTACCAGTAGACTTCCGCGCAGCTGTCTCGACCGCCTGTTTCATGAGTCTTCTGGTTCTACCGTGAAGGATTATCCGTGTCGTAATGCTACTTCGGTTGCTAGACTGTCAGGAGAACGTGATAATGATGGCACCAATATGGGTGTTGGTAATGTTGATAACGCCCCCTTGGAAGCAGACGATGCTGGTGTATTTCGTAGCAATAATGGCAATGCAGCTCGGCCAGTTGGAGTTGGAGAAATTCCACAGAACACAAAAGCGTCTGGAACTATTGGATCTATGTTGGGAGAGCTGTCGGAAAAGGTCATTCCAGTTCCAGTTGTGACACCTGTAAAAGATACAACATCGTCCATTGCTAGACAAGGTGAGTTATTATACTTGTACGAGTGTCACTGGTACGGTGTACGATTCTGAAAATAAATTTGTCCTCACGACAAAAATATTTTGAGGTCCGATACTTCACTTCATCGCTGACATTTTTGGTCTTTTCCCAATGTTACTTCCAGCTCCGAATATATCGTTAAAACATATAATATTCTTTGTGACAACCTGGCTTCAAAAAGTCCTATGTGTCAAGCAAGTCCGACACAAAGGCATACCTCTGAAGGAGATCAAGAAGCAAGTATGGTCGCTGAACAAAATTTGGTAGACGGTCATCGCGAGACGAAGCTTCGTTTCATTCCGAAACATAAATCACAGGAACTTGATGACATAATCGTGTTAGTGACACTTGGCAACATAATGGACTTACAGAAACACTCCTTAGACAGTCCTGTTTGCCACACCATTTGCGACAGCTTGGTCAGTTTTCAGGTATATCATCCCTGGAGAGAAGTTCTTTTCCAATGCAATATTCACAACTTGCATGGAAAATACTTTAAAATTTCTGTTATATTATTAAATTTGTCTTGAAGACAAATTTATTTTCAATCGCGGCAACATGACAAATTAACGACAATCAATAAAGGATATAAACAGGGGCGCGCAGAATGGTGCGATAGTAGTGGCGTGCAGCGGTGTATGTGGCGGGTTCAGCGCGGGCCCTCGGGGCCTGTAAAGTATTGTGTCGTCATCTTGCTCTGTTGGCCATTTGCCGTGTGGCTTGTCAGTAGTCTTTATACAACGAATTCGGCTATAAAGTTGCTCTGCAATGACGTTGGCCTTAATTGGTATAATTGTGCTGTGCACAATTTTACCAATTAGTCTCTTTACAATAGAATACGGCTATAAAGTTGCTCTGCAATGACGTTGTCTTTAATTGTGTTAGAATTGTGAAAATCATCTATCTGTCCATCGGCACTAGTATTTGTGTAGGGATTTGAGAGAAGATTGCAGTGCGCCTGATCAAATTATATATAATTGTGCTGTGCACACTTATACCAATTAGTACATTGTCCGGCAGTCATTCGTCGTCTCAACTGTTTGTTTTCGGATCAGCTGTTTAGTTGCGCTTAGTGTTCACTGTTGTGCATCTCTTTCACTTTCAACTCATCCACTCGATTCTATCGTTTCAGTGCGAGTTTTTATTCCCTCTTTTCCATGTTGGTGCCGGCATGTTATAGTTCACCTCTGTATATAGTATTGAGCCTGGTACCATAGTGTTCGTCCTGTCTGTCTCAGTTTGTCCCATCATTGCAGCATAATTGGTTCTATGTCTCCCCATATCTTTTATGTAGTCTGTTATGATGGATTCAATTGTGTCCTTCTCTTGTTCTGTTTGTGCACCTCCCAAGATTCTATCTACTGCTAGTTTCGCTCTCTCTATGCTTCCCTCGCTCAGTTGCAGCAGTCTTGTTGCTATTCCAATTCCTCTGTCATTGTTTTGCAGCTTTAGTTGTTGCCGTAAACTTTCGACATCGTTTTTAAACGCGCTGTTTGATAGCTTAGTTGATCGTTCCATCATATTCAGTGAGAGTATCGTAGTGAAATAACTTGCCCCAATTTGGTTCTCATCAGTGGTTTCTCAAGCGATTGTGTTTGTGGCTATTTTCTCGTAATTACATATTTCTTGTGTTCGTCGCCGAACTGATACACATGACCACAGATTCTTTTCTATTACACATAACTAAATACTCCATAACATAGACAGCTTTCAGCTGTCTCTCTCTAGACATCTCTCTTTGTTTTGTCGATGCTTCATCATTTCAATGGTGTATATTAGATCGAGGGACGTTCGTTCATCTCGTATCGTTGTGAATCGCCCTATACCAAGGACTAAGGTCTTGTCCTTGTTTGACAATTACAGTGCATCATTTTGTGAGTTGCATGCTTGTAGTAGTAGCTCTTGCATATCGGTTGATGTGTTGGACGAAACCATCGTCTCACAGTTGTTTGGTTCCGATCAACGCTCTCTTGCATCGTTTCGGCTTGTAGGCGGCGTTTTGCTTCGATCGTCTTTGGCTGCTAAGCTGTTGAGCAAATGTGATGTTCTGTTCGACTTATCAATATGGTATTTTTGGGATTTGGTTGTGATGCAATCAGGGTGGTCGTTATTGGACGTCACAGAGCTCAACGCTTGTCTCGGCTGCGCCGATGTTCTTTATTTGGGGTTAGTTCGTTTTCTTCCATCCCAGCTGTGCAACAATGATGTGTTTCAAGCCATTCCCCATGCACATCTTCTTTGTGCACTATTCGCTGCGAGAGACTGTTCTCTGTCGATGTAGCTTATGGATTGTGCTCCGACATCAGCTTGTTGCTTTCACGGAAAGCTCTTGTCATGAAATCCGTCGCTGGGCCAGACAATTTCTCTATTAGAGAACTGGGTCAACTCCAGTACCAATTAGATCTCCTGAATCGTATGATTGAATGCAGACGTCCCATTTCAGAGACTTTTATGTTTTGGCATGGATATCAACGCCCTTTTGGTGTCCAAGCGTGGTTTGTTGGACCGCGATTTTGACGTGTTCAATTGTCTCATATGTCAGAGCTTCTTGCTGACGAAGTCTTCAACAGCGTTCTTCTCAAGGTTTATTGTTTGAATTTCGAGCAGTTATCCGCTGATATTGTCGTGGACTAGTCTGATGTATCGTGTATCAATTTCTATAATTGTGCATTGCCACAGTTTTACTAATTGGGCGAAGTTCTTATGTTATGGTTCTTAGTTTTGTTACTTTTTATGGCTGACCATTGTCTCGTGTTTCATCAACCCTTTCCGTCGTTATAGCCTGTTGTTGGTCGTCGGTCAAGCTTTCGTTGTCTCTCCTTGTTATGCTCCCCATTCCCCTGTTGTTAGCTATTCTTCTGTCTCATTTGGTACCATCCACCTGTAATTTGCGTTGTTTGTTGTTCTCTTAGCGCCGTCGACTGATGGTTCTCCGTAGATGTAAATTGTGTTGTAAGGATCGACGACAGTGTCACCTTTCTTGCCGCTCACGTTGAACACTCTCTTATATTCCTCTCCGTTTTTTCTGTGCAAAAAAGACGATTGACTTGTTCATTTCCTTCACGATCTGCGTAATAGCTGTCTTCAAAGGTAAGCCAAACAAGTTCTTTGCCCACTTCTCAGCCATCTGTTGCTCCTTCGTAGTCAACCCAATACGTTTGTTCGTTTTGTGCTTTTTCTTCCTTCCTCTCCATTTCATGTTACTCCACGCGAGGTTGATGACGTCAAAGAATCCAGTTTGGTCGTACTGTTTTCCTACCTCATATCCTTCTACTGCTTCGAATGTTGTTTCGGTTCTTGCCACGACATCGTCACTTTCAATCATCTCATCTATATCAGCTTCTGCTTCTGGAAGTGTAGGGAACAATTCATCAATGATTGCTTTTGCAATGTTTGTCATTAATCCTTCTCCCAAGATATCTTTACCAACTTTATTCTGTGCTGCTTTCACGGCTCTAGCTCTCAATTCATCCTTGCTCTCTCGTCCGTGGAGTTCGTGCTGCGTCGTATTGCCTGACTGTTGCGACACGATCGTTTTACTGGCACAATCATTGGTGCGTTGCTTTTTCGAATTTGTCTCCTCTGTATCAGTTGTTGATCCATTTTTGTCTTTACTTTGATGCTTCTCCGACTTCCTCTTCTTACTCTCCTTTCTTTTGCTTGGCTTTCCCTCCTTGGTAGCAGCAGGTTTTCGTTGGAAGTGTGTACGTACGGATGAGCTTGCCCTTAAGTTGCGCAGTCCCTCTGATCAAGTCGCCCAGCTGCGTTAGCGATAACAACGATCCTGTCATTTGAAAGTCACTCGGTGATTCGATTCTAGATGTGACCGTTTCATTCCCAATCTTTAGAACCTTCATCAACTGACTTGATGTTTTCACTGAGTCGCTTGTCGTTTTGAATCGCTTGTCTTTTCCGAAGAAGAGGTCTTGGAGCTTTCTCGGATTGCCTCTCTCTTTCTCTGCGGATCGAACCACATTCCAACAAAAGATGTGGCAAATGAGCTCTACTAGTGTCATATCACCAGGAGCTGTTACGATGGTCATCACATCTCTACCCTTAGTCGGTATCTTGCTTTGTCTTTTGGTTGAACTTGCACCTGTCTCATTCGTCACTCTGACCGCCTCAATGACGTTACTTGCCAATTGCTCTTTATCGAGACGTGAAGTCTTGTCCTTGTCTTTTCTTTCTTACCAAGAATTCTCTGATAGCTTCACCGACCAAATCCTGGTTGTCTTCTCTCAATAGGTCTTCACTAACTTGGATGTCTTCAGGGTAGAAGCAATGAGTTGCATGTACTCGTGTAATAGATTCATTGTCACCATGAAGTTTAGTGCCGCGATATTCACATCTCTCTCTGTGCCTTCATCTTCCTTCAGCGTCTTCAGGACAACTGCGATCTCTTTTGCTGCCATACTAATCAATCCGAAACTTTTCGCTTGATTTCAATGAATAGATACTTGTTAGTCAAGGTACAACGAGCACAAGTTTACGAATGAAATGATACCAAAGCTTGTTCTTACCAATACTCAATCTCAAATCATTCGCCATATCTTTGGTTTGCGACATGATGCTGAAGGCATTAAAGTTTGATCAAGCAAGGCATCTGCGTTGAACAGTTTGGCAGACTCGACTGTGTAGACCAACGCTGCAGTACTTGTCGCCATGATCCCTTCAACTGACCTGTCCCATAGTTTAGGCGTGTCATTGTATTTTCCATCAGTATCATCCTTGGGTATCACAATCGTGTTCACTCCTGATCTTGGCATAATAATTCCGCCTGCCAACATTGCGCTTATCTGCTTTGAGGTAAATAGCTGCATTCCATCAGTTTCAAGCAATGACTGTACCGCTACCGCGAGTGGGAAAAATCTGGCCATGCTGTGCTCAACAGTCATCGGGTAGTTCCCTGTAGAACCGAAGTTGTCCATATTACACTTGACAGGCAATTTGAGTACATCATTTGGTCCTCCACCATCAACTCTGAGCTGCACTTCGTTTTGGCACGTCTCGTATTCACGCATTGGATTCTCGTAGTATTGAGTGAGCGGCTCTTCGGTGAAACTTGGGTCATCTTCAAACTCTTCAAGTGTCCTTGCCGTTCGCGCTCTCAGCCCCTTTATGGTCAAAACTTTACCTTTGCTGACTATCTTACCGTTAGTACCAACTTCCTTCTCAGTCCAATCCTCATGGTCTCTTCTCACAGAATTATGCTTAGTTAAGCCTCTGTATATATTTAGTACTGTTGATCCAAGCTTCCTTTTGCTCACGTTCTTGCTTTTCTCGGCTAGAAGAGTTTCCGCGAGGTGAGGCGCGGGGAAAGATTCGGTAGCAGTCCTTGATGCTACTGTAATGTGAGCGTCGAAGGGGTGGCTCAATATTGCATCACTGTCCGATTTTTTCAATTTCTCAAGAGCATTCTCCATGGCGTCATGTTCGTTATCTTCAATTCCTACGAATGAATTGGTCAAGAACGTCGGATCTCCGGATTGCTTGGCTTGAAGAAGTAGCCTGACTCTCTCTTCACTTTGCATCGCAGCAGAGCTGCCAATAATGCTATCAAGCGGTGGTTGCCTTCAACAGCTGTGACATAGAATTTCAATGAAGCAGTGAAGGAAGTGTAGAAATGACCAAATCCCTCGATACCATCTTGGACTGCCACATTGACTTCATTTTGACTTTCATCTAGCCAATGGTGCTTTCTTGCAGTGCTCAAAAGCTTTCGTTGACCTTCGACTGTTGTCACATTAGCAGTTAATGCCTCTGATATTTCTCTTTTCGTTTTCATCTGTGCCACTACCATCATCTCCGTTGAGTACGTCGATTAAGTGTGATAGCTCTGGAACATACGTGAATGGCAATCCGTAAGCCACACTAGTCCTCGCTTCTTCACTGGATGCAATCAATGACATATGAGTTGCATTGACTGGTTCTGTCTTCTCCTGTTATTAATGTGGAGTAGCATCAATTAAGTGTTAGTTGTGAGTTCAGCAACGGATCTATAAATCAATATTCGTATAATCGCACAGTGAGCAATTATACAAATCAAGTAGCATGATGTAGTTTGGCTGCAGCAATCGATCGACGAATCAATATTACCAAAATTGTACAGTGATCAAATTTACAAATTCGTTCTGTGCAACATCGCAATCGATCAACGAATCAACATTCCCAAATTTGTACAGTGATCAATTTTACAAAATGGTTCGTTGCGCAGATTCAACAAAAGTAAACTCACGCAATCTTCCGCGGAATCATCCTCCGCTGCTTTCTTGCTGAAGTGTAAGTGTATCTGACTGTCGTTCATTTCTTGTTGTCGCCGGATTTACCCGTAGCCACCAGTTTCAATAGCCCGAGTATCTTCTCTTGCTGTGGTACCGCTTGATTTACATCTCTCCGCTACCAATTTGCCTTCTTTATCCAAATGGGTGAAGCAAACGAAAACCGTAGCACTAATTTTTGTTGGCAGGCCCGTATTTGTGCCTTTGATGTAATGCTCAGGTCGATCTTCCTCGACTTGCTGCGTAGTCGTTTCTGTACCTGCTGTTGGTTTTGTCAGGGGTGATAACGTTGTTGGTGGTTGGTCTGGTGACAGCCTCGGCAGTATGATCGGTAGGTGTGTTATTCTTTCCGGGGGTGTTCATCTGGTTGTCCGGCGGACTCGTTGTCTCCTTTAACGTGCTTTTTGCGTCCACAGCTTCAGCTGCAGATTCAACCGCAGATTCAGTTGCATCTGTAGCTTCAGGTGAGTTCATGGTGTCGTCGTTATCGTGTTCAGTTGGATGTTGTTTGTCGGTCATGATTTGGTGGAGCGCTGTTGCGTTTTATGCGAGATCTGTGCGGCGGATTCGTTGGGTGCGGTGCTTTGCTCTGAATTACTTCCGGAACTTAAACTTGAAGTGTTGGGATTTTCCCCCCTCCTATCCCCGCTGAAATGCCCATTTTGATTGTCATTTAGATGCTATATCTTATGATTTAGATCTAAAAATCGCTTGATTTGTGCTAGAAAGGACTTTCCAGGCTAATTAAGTCAGATTGTCGATGAGCTTCTTCGTTCTTTCCGGTGTGCATCCCCGTCACCATCTATTTTCTTCATTTTTTCTCTGAGTGACGTGGTAAACTTCGTTACTTAAGGAATTAGTACACTTGATTCCAATCGTCTTACGTCACAAAGTACCAGAAGTCAGGTGTTGGCAAAATCCAATGAACAAAAAAGTATTTAAGTTCATGCAGCAAGTACTCAGGTCGACATTGGCTCAATTACATTATCTGCCGAGTCGTCTATTGATGCAAGTCTAAATAGACGCCGACGTTGGTTGCCGACGTGTTTGCATTTGAATAACTGCCGATCTTTGGCCACGTACTGATCAATACGTCAGTTCTTAACTCCACGTCGACGTCTTGTGTTGAGCTGAATCTTTTTGTCGACGTGTTGTCGATGTGTTGAACCACAAGATCTTGTGTTGCCGACGTAGCTTACGAAGGAACTCGTTTACTTCATGACGTGGTTGGTTATTGATTGCATTGTTCTCTGCTGATTATTGCGCTGGTGCGTTGGCGGCGGTTATGTAGGCAGTTTGTACGTTGTCGAGCCGTTCAACAGCTCTCATAAATTATGCATTGCATCATTTACATCATCACATTTCTACATTGTCCGAATAAATAATGAAGTTTGGCAACACAAATCCAGTTATATCCACCGTTGGTAGTAATGGTAAGGGCTTCCGTGCCGTGCGGAATCGGAGCAATGTCGATGCACGTCTTACTTCGTCAGGGGTCAAGACTGCCGCTAAACCGTCGGCTCCTGTCATTGCATTGAGCGTAACAGACATCAATTGGCGTTTGGTGCGTACCGACGATCGTATCTTCTCGCTGCTAGCGTCTGTTGCATTAGGCGATGGGTTTGACGTTGCCAAGTTGGAGAAGGAACAACTGCTCTTTTCTGCTCTTTCCGTCTTTGAAGTCGGGTCAATCAAGTACATCCTGAATGAACTGTCTGAACATTACCCGAATGTCCCAGTTGGTAAGACTGATTCTACTGACAAAGATGATCTGGTGTCTGCAGCGGTCAACTTCTTAATGTTTGCCGCTATTGCTCAGAAAGGAGGTACAAGCCAAGCGCCGTACACTTCAAATTGTGAGCATTTTTGGTAAGAGAGAAGGTTAACCTTCGTGTGGTTCAATGATTTTGGTATTTTTGTTCATTGTACCGTTTTACAAATTCTGTCTTTCCTTTTTACTTACAAGTTTTTTTTTCAACCTTCAACTTCACACCAGTGATGAGAACGGGAAACTTGTACTTGAAGACAAAAACTCATTCGGGCTCCCGTGATCAACCTGTTCAAGATGATGATGAACCGGATTTGTCCGAGAAAGGTGCTGTCACGAAAAGTCTAAACCGGTACCTGTCCGAGAGAAGGCCTCTCCTGATTCAAACTCATGTGAGTTTATTTTGTGTGCATGTGCACTGCCGCACTAAGTATCGCTTGCTTATTGAATCATTTTAGTATAATCGATCACTGAACAATTTTACCTAATAAATAAATGCAACTGCCTTCTACATAGCGAGAATGAGTGGGTTGATTACACCCATTCAGATCTCTCGGATGGATGGAAAAGGAAGAGTATCAAGCGTAAGGGCGGCAAATCCCGCGGAACTATTACCACCATTACTCTCCCCTGACAACAAAGTTTTCAAGAGTTTGACGCGAGCGAAGGCACATTCCTCTCCATCGAACGTCACTGAGACTGCTCCTCCCTCGTCTAAGTCGAATGGCAATCCTAATGACTTCGTTGATACTGTTGATTTGATTGCAAGAGGTGATATTGCTGATAGTGTACAACGACTCAGGAAACTCGTTGTAAATGAGTATCAAGAAACTTTTTCTGTTACGGACGATGTTGACAATTTGGCAATGTCGAAATTAGCAAAGAAGATGCGATTGAAACAAATCATTACAGCTGGTGCGGATCATGTTCAGAGGCCGACCGGTGACAAGTTGGTACCGAGGAACACTTTTAGTATCCTCCACGCACTCGCTTGTGTAGTTGATAACGTGGCTCTCAACACAGAGGAGAAACTGCTGCCGTTCGTCGCTGATGTCATGTATATGGCTGCGAATGAACCCTTCTATCCTCGTATCAAAAGAGTGATGGACGAATTCATTTATGAATGCGAATACTCATACAACAAAGTACATCGCTCGATTGACTGGTATTTCACATTGCTCGATGTATTGAGCACAATCATGTGTCTTGAAATTTGTGTGCTGCTGCCACCTGATGGATGCCATGGAGAAAGCGGTGAAACGAGGATTGTTTCCTTCGCTCCAGGCGGGCTAAGTGCCCAAGAAAAGTCTATTTCAGGCTACTCATTGACCGCACTATTACTGATTGTCGCCTCGGTGATGGTGGTGACAATGTTGCTGGTGTGTCCGTTTATATCGAGAGGGATTTGGATTTGACCACTTCCGATGATGATGGTCTTGCAAACCTGGAGGGCAAACATAGATATCCAGCTACTGGTTTATAGGTCACATCCAGACAAACCCGATGTCAGCGAGATTGAGAACGTTTGCAATATATGTCGTAGCATACGCCAGCAAGAAGAACACACGTCCAAGAAGGAGAAAGAAGCAGTGCAGAACATTGTGCAAAGGTAAGTGTGCTCTGAAGATGAAAGTTGTCTCTCACACTGAATTCAGTGCAGTTGTGTATTCCGCCATCTTCTTTGGTAAAACTGTGCGGTGCACAATTTTGCAAATTGAAACAAAATCTTACGCTGGGTAACCTCACTGTATTCCGCCATCGACTTTGGTAAAACTGTGCAGTGCACAATTTTGCAAATTGAAACAATCGAACACTGTTAACCCCACTGCTAACACAACCTACCGCCACTATTAATTCTCACCTCCCAGCAAAAGCTCCGAGGATATAAGTGGTGTCCAAACATTGGTGAAAATGTCACTGAACTGGATGACAAGCAAAAGGCTCATCAGCATACAAGAGGCGGTGCACGAGATTGATAGCTGAGTTTAACACTCTGTTCAGATGTGATCACTTACGTGTCGGTTCAGAATTGTCTGAAGCTACGAAAATCATCCGACCCTAAGCCAAACGACTTGGTCTATAGCTATGCAAGCAGGGAGGAAAAGTACAGCAAACTGACCTTGGATCAGTACTTTTACAAGGAGTGGTGTAGGAAAAAGTTCATGATAGACCCTGACAGCAATAGACGCATGAACAAGATACTCATCGCCAAAGGACTCAATTGCAGACACGTTACCCGGTGGACTACGATTATGCAAGAGGAATGTTGTTACTTCACAAGCCATGGAGCTTCGACAAACCACTTAATTTACGCGACAGACAGAGAACAATCAATACATTCAAGTTGATGCTGCAGAAAAGACAGGTCCCTACAAGTGTTTGGACCGAATACCAGAGAGCTGTTAGATACGCGCAAGAAAAAAAGGATCGAATGTGTGGCAAGAAAAGGGACAATTCAAGCAGATGTCAACATTGACGAGCTCGACGATGACGAGGTAGATCAACACCTGAATCATTTGCACTCGACCCAACTCTCTGATAGGAAAGTGGATGAGTTACTTTTGGGGGGCAAGAAAATCGACGTAGGATTGAATCACGATTGGTCGAAGAGCTCGTTTGATGGAGAAAGAGACGTAACAATACCAGGGGAGGAGTACACAGTCAAACTCAGAGAGCAACGTGCCAGAGCCATGATGGACGATCATTCAGGCGCAACAATACCCACGAAATCTGACGGATCAAGTTACAACATCGAGGAACTGTCCGAGGAACAGGCGATGATCGTACTCGCCACTGTCGATACTGTGGTGAAATTCCTTGATAATGACGAGGATTACAAGCCGCTACGAGCAACAATTACAGGAATGGGTGGGTGCGGGAAATCGCTGGTAATTAACACCATCATTTCCATCATCAGGAAGCTGACCGATTCGAACAAGACAGTCCAGGTTGCTGCTCCTTCAGGCAGCCGCAGCGTACAACGTCAAAGGGTGCACGCTGCACTCACTTCTGGGAATTAACGTACAGGTACCTTACAAATCATTGGACGCAAAAAGAAGAGAAGAAATGTGCAATAAACTGAAAGAGCTGCTCGTACTGATGGTCGATGAAAGAAGCATGTTGGGCTCACACGTAACATTCGGTGCAGAGGAGCATGTGAGAGATTGCGCATTTAATGGGCACAATAAACGGGAGAGGTGGGGCGGGTCCCGGTTGTGTTGTTCTTCGGTGACGACTACCAGCTGCCACCGTCCAACAAGGGGGGAGCAATAAACGGCTACCACGAATACCACAACAACGATAGGCCAAAAACAATGACAGGAAAGAGTAAAAACAATCAAATATGCGATTACGAGGGTAGCAAAATCTTGACTGAGATGATGACGGATGTGGTCTTCATGTTGACGAAGAATTTTAGAGCAAAAGACAAGGAGGATAGCGATCTCATGAACAGGATGAGAGTGGGGAACCAGACTGATGAGGATGCAAAGCGCCTGATCAAACTACACATAGACGAACTCGGAAAATATCATCCAAACTGAGGGAAGAGGTAGAAAT